>JAJIBD010030555.1:337500-543508 GCA_021461705.1 Cryptotis parvus
TATCTGAAGAGCCTCACACCGTTCGTTCAGGGTCTTGACAAAGAAGTCTGACCATCTTGTAGGTGGCGGCCACATGATCTTTTGATATCCCATGGGATCCAGTCAGTAACGGCTCTAGTCCAGCGGTCGTCTCCAAATCGCATTACATGTCCAGCCCATCTGATTTTCGATGCCTTGGCAAATGAGACAGCATCCCTCACTCTGGAACAGCGATGGAGATCGGAACCCTGGATTCCTTCTCTCACTTGAGTGAGACGTCATATTCCAAGCATAGCACTTTTGATTCCTCTTTGGGAGACCCGAATAGCGTTCTTATCCTGCTTTTGTAGGGCCCAGGTCTCTGAGGCGTATGTTAATGCAGGGAGAATGGTGGAGTCAAAGAGATGTGCCTGGAGCCGGAGGTTCTTTGTCCTTTTTAGCTATTTCTTTGATGCTCTTGAAGACATTCCATGCCACTCTCTTCCTCCTGTGCAGCCCAGGTTTTAGATCATACATCATGTTGAGTTCTCAACCTAGGTGCACATAACTGCTGCATTCAGAGATGTTTGTTCCTTTGAAAGTGAATGGAGCATCTAGAATTAATTCATTTTTCATGAACATTGTTTTGTTGAGATTCAACTGTAGATATATCCTTCCACATTCTTGGTCGAAGCCAGCTAGCATTTGTGCCGCTTGGCTAATGTTTGGTGTTATTACAATGATGTCATCTGTAAAGCAGAGGTGGAAAATAGGCCGACTGTCTATTTTCACTCCCATTCCTTCTCATTCTAATTGTCACATGAAGTTCTTGAGGGTGGCGCTGAAAGGTTTCGGTGAGATGGCATCACCCTGCCGAACCCCTCTTTTGACATCAATAATCACCTCCTTGTAGAATGGTGAGATCCTGGTGGTAAATCCGTAATATTCACGAAGGATCTCAATGTATTGAGTTTGAGCTCCCTGTTTGACTAGGACTTCGATGACCACTTTAGTCTCAACAGAATCAAAGGCTTTCTTTAAATCAATGAGCGTGAGACAGAGCAGCATCTTGAACTCCCTTCAAACCTCAATGAGCTTGGTTACAGTGTGGATATGGTCAATTGTGCTGAATCCTTTTCAGAAGCCAGCTTGCTTGTATGGTTGTCCTTCATCTAATGTTTTGCCATTCCTGTTTAGGATAACTCGAGTGAACAACTTGTAGATGATGATGAACAAGCAGATCAGATGATAGTTGCCAATATCGTGGATGTCTCCCTTCTTGAACAGTAGAATCAAAAAACTACTGGTTTTCCATTTGGAGGCGAACCTTGCATTCAGACAGGTGGCATGTGAAGAACCTAGCCAGTGTATTGATGAGCAATGATGGCATATTCTTCAGGTGTTCACGTCTGACTTTGTTTGGGCCAGATGCTGTTCACTTCTTTACTGACAAAATGGGGTGTCTGATTTCAGAAGGGAGAATGTTGGGGGCAACATACCCATCCTGCGGAATTTTTTATGTGGAAGGTGAACGTTGGCTATCAAAGAGATCCCAGTTAAAGTCATGGATAATCTTCTCTACGCCTTTCTGGAAGATGTGGTAGATCCATCAGGATGTCGGAGGGCAGTCATCTTGATCTTATAGTTTGCAAAAGACAGGCGGGTGTTGTGAATGCTTTCCCCAGCTTCTGCTGCATCGGCCAGTATTTCTGCTCTTCTGTCTTTGAGGTTTTCCTTTGTTGCTTCTCTGCACTGCTTTGTGAGCTTAGACATTAGCTTATGGTTGCCTGAGGCTCGTGCCTTGCCATGTTGGTGAATGAGCTTGAGAGTTTTTGAAGACAGGCGTCCTTTTGTGACTCTCTCTCGACATTCCTCGCATAATCATGGAGGTGCTGAACCAGTCGGTTGTATTTTTCATCATCGTTGTCGATGATGGCATCTTCCCAAGTTACCACAATGGTGCCAAAGAGTTCCCAGTTGGTGGTCATTCTGGGAATTCTCTTCTTAAACTTTGCAACCCTTTCTCCCCATTCCGTAAAATAGAATTTTTCGTGAGAGGAGACAGTGGTCTGATCTTGTTTGGAATTTTAGGACAACAGCAACATCGGTCTGGCAAAACAGTCGATTGAAGATGATGTGGTCAATTTCATTGTGGCACTCTCCACCAGGAGATTCCCATGTCCAATGTTTAGATTCAGACTTCTGAAACTGTGAGTTACCATGATTGGACCTGGTTGACATGATGAACTCATATTTTACTGTTTTTACACCAGTAGAAACAATGGATCTCATCCCCTGTGTTAAAATAAAATAAAAGTTAAAAATAAAAATTAAGTGTAGATAGATATTATATATTAAGTTAAGTAACATTTTTATGGGTTGGCTAGGATTAGGGTTTGAATAGATTATCATTAGTGTTAGATTTATGGCTAGAGTAAGACTTAGGTTTTGTGTAAGGTTAGGTGTTTTGTTTTTCTGAATTGAAAGTTAAAAGTGAACATCAAGTATAGGTCAACTGTTAAAACTAAACAGATTAGTAGGTTTAGGCCTAGGCTATTTTCAGGGTTTGTATAGGATTAGGGTTAGGGTTAGAATTTGGATTTTGTTTAGCATTAAGTTTTGTTTAGGTAGTTGTGTTAGTTTATCTGTATTGAAAGTTAAAAATGAAATTTTGGTATAGGGATATGGTTAAATTTAGTCTAAATGTCAGTTTGAAGTTAAATGGCATTTAAATGCTTAAATGGCACTTAATTGGTTTGATTCAAGGTTCGGGTTAGAATTAGGACTAAAATTAGAGTTAAGACTTGTGTAGAGTTAGATTTTTTCCTTTTTTTGCTGTGTTCAAAGTGATAAATGCTAGTTAACTTTAGGGTGCTTGTTAAATTTTTGCTTCTTGGCAGGTTAGGTCAGTACTAGCACCTGGGTTTGTAAGTTAGGTATTATTAGGGCTAGGGCTAGGGGTAAGTTTAGGGTTTGTGTTTGGGTAGGATTAGGTATTATGTTTTGTTGTCTTCAAGGTTAAAATGAAAGTTAAGTATATTACTATTATTAAAGTAAGGTTAATTGGTTACTTTAGGCCAGGCTAGTTTCTGGATTAGTATGATTGGCAATAAGCTAGGGTTAGGGTTTGGGTTTGTTTAGGTGTTAGCTGTTCTATTTGGCTGTCTTTAAAGCTAAAAATGAAAGTTAAATGTAGGAAGATTGCCAAATTTAGGCTGATTCACAGCTTTTTTTTAATTATTTTTTTATTAACTCGCCAAGCAATAGACCATTACAAACCAGTTCGTGATTGGATTTTAGTCATACAGTGTTCCAACCCCCATCACTCCAACAGTGCACATTATCCAGCTCCAAAATCCCCAGTTCCCCTCCCACCACCCCCTTCCAACCTACCTCTATGGCAGGCACTTATCTTCTCTCTCTCTCTCTCTCTCTCTCTCTCTCTCTCTCTTTTCTTTTGCACATTGTGGTTTTAAGGATATGCTAGGATCAGGTTTAGGACTGGTTAGGGTTTGTTACAGATTTATGTCTTGGATTTGGGTTTTTGTATTAGAGTTTGCATAAGGTTAGAACTTCAGTTTTTCAGGGTTTAACATTAAAACAAAGCTAGTTAAATTTGACTAATTTGTAGTTTTCTTCTGAGGCTAGTGCCTGGCTTAGTATAAAGTTAGATTTAGTATTATGGGAAGGCAAAAGTATGGAATTGGATTTTTTGGGGCTTATGGACAGCACAGCAGGCATGCTCAGGGCTCACTCTTAGCTCTGCACTCTGGGATCATTCCAATGGGACTCAGTAGGACCATATGGTGTGCTGGGGTTTTTATGAGTCAACCATATGCAAGCAAGTGCCTTACTTGCTGCACTATCACTCTGGCCACATAACTAATCACTCTACGAAAGTCATTTCACAGAACAAATTTAAGCATTTTAGTTATAATGTTGAGCAGTGGTCCAAGTATGTTGCAAAGACAAAGCATTTTTGTCAAGGTTTTGAACAAATCTATTATTTGCTGCTTCTTTAAAGAATCCCAAGGTTATGAGGTTGGTGGTTATTTTTTAAAGCCCTGTTACAGTGTATAGTAATTTATCTATGTGGATTTGGAATGTCTTATTATAATGTGACCAAAGCAAGCTAAATGAATAAAGTAGCCCTCGAGGCTGGGTCTGATTTCAGAGGTTTCCCATGACCCCAGTTTCTATTTTCACTGTTAACTGACACAGTCTGAAATTTTCATTGGCTGTGTCAAAGTTATAGTGCAAATGTGCACTAGTAAAACATACCCTTAGCCAGGCTTTATTTGGGAGGGGGGCTCTGAGATGCTTTTATAGTCTTAGCTTTTCTTGAAAAGCTGGAAAACTTTTGACCAACAGGAAGAAATCCTTGGGCTGAGGTCACCCAGAGGGTTAACACACCATGCCCAGAAAACCAGGCCACTGAACTGGGAGGGTGAGCAGCTGGTTCTGATTTTGCTGGGGCTGGTAGGGGCTGGAGACAGATTTGAGCACCCTGGGTGGATAAGGTAGTTCCTAATTTCAGGGAGTCTCAGACCCTTACCCTTAAAGCCATATCTGCCTATTATGTACTGGGGAAGTCCCGGAGCAGCTCTTGTGGCCATATGCTGGCCACTGCAGGACAGTCCTTATCCCCTCCCCGCCATCCCCAAGAGGAACCCGCAACCTGTAAGGGGACCCCCAATCTGCAGGGGAACCCCAGAGGGACAAGTGAGAGGAAACCAGGCCTTGGGTCACCTCCAGAAATCTGTGTAGTTTTGCAGAATGAGCCGATAGTGACATTAAGGAGAATAAGCAAATCAAAACTCAGTGGAGATATTAAGGACAGAGGCAGGGCATTTCACATAGCCAATTCACAGGCTCCCTGAAAGCACAGAGTATGGTCACAACAATTTCTTATTCTTTATCTGTGTTGTCATCTGTATCTAAAAGACTGTAAGCTATTTTATTCTTTTCTGGGCACATTTTTTGCTGGCTCTGTATCCTTGCTGTTTTATTCTATTTTTTCCTGAGTGCCTTTTTTTCTTGGCCTGTAATCTATTCTCTTCTTTCCTGGGCACATTTTTTTTCTTGCCTGGATTATATTATAAAAGTCCTACACTGTTTTTGCCTAGGGGATAATCCCAATAATTAGGGTTATTATTAGAGGGATTATTTCCTACCTCTGTGAAAACACAAAACAGCTCCTATGTTTATATATTGCATTTTATTTATGCTACTGTATTCAGCATACTATCCCCTGACATAATAAATATTAAAAGTATTATTGAGAGTGCAAAAGAAGGGAGGGGAGAGAGAATGGGAAAGAGAGGAGAGCGAGAGAAAAAGAGAGAGGGAGAGAGAGGGAGGGAGGGAGGAGGAAAAGTGCCTGCCATAGAGGCAAGCTGGGGCAGAGGAGGAATCTGGGGACATTAGTGGTGGGAAATGTGCACTGGTGGAGGGATGGGTGCTGGAACACTGTATGACCTAAACCCAATCATGAATAGCTTTGTGATTATGTATCTCACAGTAAATAAAAAACATAAATAATAATTAAAAAATCATTGAGATATTTCATACTCTCCTTGAAGTGCAAATTTCAGAAAGCCAGTACTTTATACTGAAACAACTCAAAACTCAGATTAAATTTTCATCAGAGACACTGGATCAGTTTTTAGATTTCATAAAATTTGCCTTTGTAAAGTATTTCCACAGACACATGCTGTTCAAAACTTACTTTGATTTTTCCAATAACCGAATGGCAGTTTTTATTTTCTATATTAAAAATAGATAAAGCTTTAATTCTTTCTAATATCAGGCACAATTTAAGTTCTCAACAGTTGCACATGGCTAGAGGACACAGTGGTCCACAACATCATCCTAATTCATATATTTATTCATGCAGCAAATAAATGCTTTTCCTACCCAGCTCTCCTTGGTTCACCTCTGACCCATTAATGTGGGAACTTTGCATTCTGACCCCGAAAAAACAACTTTCCTGCATCTGCCACAATGCAGTAGGCAAGTCCCTCAGATCATCAAACCACCCTCTACCTCAGCAGCCTATGAATGTCTTTGTAACACCAGCACTAATCCCAGTTTTCTCTTTGCAGGGGATCAGTAAAGTATGTTCTAGAAGACGTATGAACCCAAGGTAACAGAACTGTGGGAGGAGTAAGGAATGGACACATGCAGTAGACACAGCAAAATAGCAGTGACCAGGTCAGACCTGTCTGCAAATAGCCTGCTTCTGAGGACCGAGAGTAGCAGGGCACATGACAGTGATCTCCAAGACTGACCGCCCTCACCCTGTCAGTGCTCATGACAGACTGACCCCAACAGCCAGCTCTGGCCTCTGTCTTCTCTTCCCAGCACCCACTAGATTGGATCATCAGGGTGAAGAGATTCGAGTGCAAGAAACCCAACACCCCAACCCTCCCCACACATCTCTGCACTGCTCCAGCCTGGGGAGCAGGGTAAAGAACTGCCCTCAGGAAGAGTTCAAGGTTCTGCTCGGTTTTGCCACTGACTGTCCCAAGAGCTGGGGAGAGTGTTCAGGCCTGAGGTGCCAAGCCAGGAATAAGCAGGTCTCCCCTCCTTACTCCATGGACTACTGCAAAAGTCAGAGGAGGCGATGGTTCCTGAGCACAGACACTTGGAAAGGTAAAGAGCACTTTATGCCCCTGGAATATCATGTTTAAATTCACATTGAATGGGACTGAAGCGATACTACAGCATGTATTCCTTGAACCTGGTTGCCCTGGATTCGATCCCAACATCCCATATGGTTCCCTGAGCCCCACTAGGATTGATTCCTAAGTGCAGAATCAAGACTAACCTCTGAGCATTGCTGGGTGTGGCCCCAAAACTAAAACAAAACAAAAAATCACATTGACTACAAGTCTTTCAACAGCAGAGCCTTTAGTAGTAGCTAATTCCATCAGGGCTTTTTATTTTTTAGTTCTTATTGGGGATATAAGTTGAGGGGAGAAACACCTCTTTGAGAGCAATTAGATAGTATCTACTAAATGCTAAGTGTTTACCTTTAGGCCCATGGATCCCACATGTAAGAGTAACTAAAGAAGTAGCTGTGTAGAATAAGTTGCAAATACAAGGATCTCATTGCAGTGCAATTCTAGAAAATGGAAACCCACTTGTAGTTCCAAGCTAGGCAGAGGTGGAAGGTGTAAGTAGTTGCTCTCAAGGGAGGGAGGCCTGTGGATTCAGACACAATGTAGAATGGTTTGACTTGGATTTTTTTTTGACTCCACAATGATGTGAAACTTATACAAATTTACTGTAAACATACTTTCCAGGGACTTGATAGCATGTTGAAACACAAAACAGGATCTCTCAAAAAATTCTGTGTGTCCAGGGCACTGCCAGTTACTGACCTTGGAAGTATTGGGCTGACTCGGAGCTGCCTGTTAGGTAACCAAGAGAGCCTAAGCACCATACCATGTATCATTAGCCAAGGAAACAACAAAAATTCGAGATTTCCCTATCCCAGTGGACATGATCCCAGCCTGTCTAAGACAGACTAAACTAAATTATAGTCCTTAGTAGGTCAATTGAATTAAAAGCATCTTGACTTGGGATATGTTTTACTTTGAATTGCTTCACCAGGAACCTAGGAGAAAGTTCAAGTAATGGAGCAAGAATCTAGCAAGGATGAAGTTCTCGGTTCAGTTCCCAGACCCCCAAGACCCTAAGGTGTTATGGTCCCAGGCCCTGAGCACTACTGGGAAACCTCGATAAGAAAAGTAAATAAAAAGTACAGATGGGTTTATTACACTAGTAACCCTGAATTAAGTACAGGGGAAATAAGTCGATGTGTAAATGAGGTCATAATATTTTGATGGCTTTTTAAAGCAGATCATAGGAGTATGCCTGAAAGGTATAGATGACTCACGTCTCATTGAGGGTATAAAAAACATATTACATGACCTCTTCGCAGATGGAAAATAACAAGTACCTTCAGAGAGCTAGACCAAGAATTCTGGAGGATAGGCAAAGGACTGTTCACCTTCCATGAAGCTTCATGGAAGGGGGCCTGGATCTGGGCTGGGAAGGACAAGGTGTGGGGGGATTGGCAAAGTTGGCATCACTTTCCAAGTTTAGAAATGAACTGAGAAATATATAGTGGCCAAGGGTAGTTTTTATTGCCATTGATTGACCTGTTCTTCTGCTACCTACTTAGCCCTGGGCACTCTTCAGCCTGGGTCACACAGACTTGGGGCTGCTGCTGGTCTGCTCTGTCCTCTGAAGAAGCTAACCCTGGGGGCTCCTAGCTAAGGGTGTTGGTGCTGGTATAGGTGAACGGGGGAAAGCTGCCCTGAGATGGATTGTTCTGGTCCCAAAATTACTCAGCAAACCTGACCTTCAAACTAACTCAAAAGCTGGCTCTCTGTGAGCCACCCCTACCCACTCTTCCTCATATGAGGATGGAGGGGTCTCAGGCCTGGCTCCCAACTCTCAGGCTCTTGTAAGGGCTCTGCTGTGAGCCAGACACTCCCATATCTGCTCCTGACTTCCACACTCTAGGCTGCCCTTAGGGAAATAGGTCTCCTTCTCCCTCTGAGAAAAACACTGCTGGGGTCTTTCTTCCTCCCAAGTATCAGGACCAAGTCTGTGACTGATACAGCAAGGCTTTGGCCAGTCTCAGGCCAAGGGGATCCTTCCAGCAAACATTTCTGGGGTGCAAGCACTGAGCCAACAGATATCTTAGCTCCAGCTAGGAAGCTGGATGGCTTGTTCCTTCTCTTCTGTAGACGTTCAGCACTCAGCAAGCATTAGCTTAGGAGATACAAAAGTCCTGAGCTAGCCCTGCACCTCTAGGTTTAGTACCTGTTATTGAGCAGAGGAAGCTTGGCTACAAATCACATCATTCCCCAGTATTATTTGCCGGCTTCTTGAGGAAATATATATATAGTTATTTATATATAAATGTATATTTATATTTATTTTATATATTTGTTTATTGTCTATATAAAATAAATATTTATATTTATTTATATATATTTTTTTAAACTGGGCTACACTAGCACATGACAGGATATATGGAGATGTTACTGGTGCCTGCTTGAGCAAATCAATGAACAATGGGAAGACAAGTGATACAAGTGATAGGGATATATTTTTTAAGAACATATGCAAAATATAACTCTTCAATGACTGAAATTTCACCTAACTTCATTGCAAAAATCTTTTGCAAGGTGGGTTGGCAAGCAGACCTGACCCAGAGGTATGCAGAGACAAAGCCCCAGACAAGGGAGCCCAACAGGAAAGGAGGCGGTGGAGGAGACCCCGAACACGCAGGAACACTGCTTCTAGGGCAAAGAAGACTACAGGTTCTCTACCTCCCTCCCATTTCTTCAGGCTCTGCTGATGGTGGCAGAACTTCATCTATGACCCTGACTAAGACTCATTCCTTGTGGATGCTCCTCTATTTCAATGGCAGGGAGACTCTGGCTTCAGCTCCTCTGTTTCATTGACAGGGTGACTCTGACTTCTGCTGTCCTTCCCTCATCTCTGCATCCACAAACCCAAGCCAGTATTCTGAGACCCAAGATTAATTCTCCTCCCTTGACTCTTCCAGTGCAATCACTAAACTTGACACATAGAAAGAAGCCTCCTAAGCCTTAAATAGAGTGGCAGAATATGGAGATGTTGGTCTTAGAAAATCTTTTAAATAGCTGCTGTCAAAGGATATAGATATATAGATGACTTCTAAGCTTTAGTGGCCCTCTGCCCAGATCCCAGTTTTACACTATAAGTTGCAGGAGAATATCTTATTGTGTAAGATAATAAGATATTATCTTATTATCTTATTAAAATAAGATTTTTCTGTTGGAAAAATCAATAAGGGGTTGATAGGAAAGTTTGGGGAAAGGTAAGAAACTAAACAAGAGTCTATTAGAGGTAGAATTTTCATGACTAAATTTTTGACCATCCAAGATGCAACTGCCAGGTACTAGAAAAAAAGGAAACATGTAATAGGTAAACAGCCACAGGAGGTCACTTTACAGTCAGTGGGAGAAAGAGAATGCTAGTAAACAGAGGCGAGACAGGAAGAGGGTGATTTGACTTTACATGAGCAGAACTGCACCACGGCAGCCCTGTCAGAAATCCACAAGCCACCTTTGTGTAAATGCATCCCTTCTGGGAAACAAGCAAGGTAGAGAACGCTGAAGTCCACACAGTTTATAGGTTGCTTCTGCAGTATCACCAATTGCTCAGAGCATGGTGTTTAAGGAAAAGCAAACAAAACTGCTGGTGAGATGGTTTATCTAAGGTCACAGACCTGGGAGCGAGCTTAAAGTGTTTAAGGAACGGAATCCCAAAGGAAGGCTGGTGGTAAGCATTACCTGAGCTAGGCTCAGGGCAAATCTCACCTGATTCTAAGGAGCTCAGGACCCCACTGTGGGAGGAATTGACATTAGAGATTAGAGATTAGATTAGATCTGATTAGGGATCAGAGATTAAGGCTCCAGATCGAATTCCACTTGTGTGAGAAGCAGGCTAGAACCAAGGATGCAGATATATGAATGAGGCACTATCAACCTTGGAAAAAGCTGAAAATGTAAATTTATGCATTAGCTACCTCTAGAGCTCAAGTTGATTCTGCATCTTATTACAAAAACATTGTACTCTGTATGACTTCTCTGGACATAGATTGTTAAAATGAGCCAGTAACAATTGGCTTGTTGTTGTACCCATTCAAATTATGGAAATTATTATTTTGTTATACTATAATCACTGTTATTTATTCAACGACTTCCATAGATCCCATGCCGGGCTATTATATAACCTCCAATTTACACAATGACCCAGTAATACAGGTATTTGCAGGTAAGTAAACAGAGATTCAGAAAAGTAACTGAGGTCACACAGTTTGTGAATAGCCGTGTCAAGGTTTAAACCCAGTTATGTCTGACTCTAACACTCAATCAATATTCCTTCCATGAAAGCTTGCTGCTCTGGGCCACTGGGCCAGCGAAGAGACTATAAGAGCTCAGGCTCTGATCCTGTATCCAAAACTTTAATACTATAACATTTCAAGTCAATGTCATCTGTCAAATTCCTTCTTGAGCTCTTGTACTCAGTTGGAGAGACTCCAGGAAGCACGTGGTTACATTAACATAAGAGATGTCCTGCTTTTTGTGAGGGTGTTGAATCTGCCACCTGAAAATGCTGACTTACAGGTCACATTGCAGCTTAGTCCATCAATAGACACTTTTGGTGAGGATGAAGATGAGGCTCAGTGGTAGCATATAGACTTCATGTGCAATGGCCTCCTGGATTTGATCCTTGGCACCACTCTAAAAGATTCTAAAACTTGTGTTTGCTGCCTGGAAAGAAGCATTTCTCTATAGTCTTGTAGGTGGCAGATAATAAATCAGCTTTATTGTATCTGATTGATGTGTCTTAAGTGTCCTGGAACTCTTCATGAAAGTAATTTTTACTCAGTCCAGGGAGATAGATTAGAAGGTTAGAGTGCAAGTTGTAGGTAATTCCCAGCTCTGCAAGTTCCCCTGAGCACTGCTGGAAGTGACTGTAAAGAACCAGTGCTAACACCTGAGCAGCACCGGAAGTGACCCCAAGCAAAATAAAACTAAACTAAAGAACAAAAGTGAAAATGTCTGAATAAAAGAGAGCTTATAATCTACCAGAGACTCATATAAGAAGGTAACTTTATGGAAATTCAATAAAAATGCAAAAATATATACTATAGTGCAAGAGAATGCAATACATAAAAATAATGAAATGCATCAGCTCACATAGGGAAGAATCACCAGTCAGGGAATCAGTTGCAACTGACACTGAACTCATCTAAAAGGATGAGTAGGACCCAGATAGGAGCAGGGAGTTACGTATGTTCAAGCAGAAAAGATTTGCCACAGCTCCATAGATTTAAAACATCCTATCTCTGAAGCCTGGGAGAAAAAACAGCATGATTCTGGAGACATTAAAATAAAATCTTGCTTGTCTCAATTTTCTTTTGTATTTTTAATTACTTAATTAAAAATTGTTTATCCTGTTTATGGGCTGTAGCTTCCCTGTGGCACAGGGAGGGCTGGGTACAGAGACCAACAGCAATAAACAGGAATTCGCCGCAAGCTTTTCCTTGGTTATAAATGAAAGAAATGCAGAAAGTGTAGTACACAGGTCTTAAGTGTAGTATCAAAAATTTTGATGAGTAGATATACTTTGTGGATTCACCAGTGAAATCAAAATACAGAACATTGCAAATACTCCAAAAGTTCCTTCAGATTCCTTCTGAGCTACTTTTCACTCTGCAGACTTTGCTTTGATTTCTATACCCAGGAGTCAGACTTTCACAGATTCACAGAGAATGCGTTATGTTGCATTTCACTTCAGTTCAGTTCCTTTCATTTCTAAGCTTTATGCCATTGTATTGATTACTGTTATCTCAACGGAAATTCAAGCATTTGAGATTCCAGTTTGAGGCTATAATAATTGAAATTGCTTTGAACAGTGTAAAGAGATTGGTTTAGAGGCCACAGTTTTTGTTGCAGGCTTGTAAGTCTTTTCTTATTTAATACCAGAGTTTCTGTAAATATTAGAACATTTTTAAAAAGGAAAAAGGCTTTAAAACATCTTTAGGTATCTGGATACATCAGTATGTTGAGCAATGTAAGATCTAACACAAAGCAAAACCCTCCATCCCACCGGATGTAGCCACCCACAAGTCTCTCGAGTGAAGACTTAAGCCTATTTGGGGACCTTGGCTCCTTCTTCCAAGCCATTCTGGAGGTTGCTAAAGATGGATTAGTCTTCCTTTGGTGGTTTGACTCCAATGACCAGCATGTATTTTTGCATGATACCTTCTTTTTTTAGTATGTAAAAGACAGGTTACCAAGCAAATGAAGTAGATTTTATATTTAGTCAAGAAGATGACATATCCCTACTCTTTGGATTGATAGAAACAAATTCCAGATGGCAGGCAAGCCAAAGAGAGATTCCATCTGTTAAATGCAAGCGGGAGTCATTTTTTTTTAAAGGTGAAAGGTAGTAAAATGTCAAAACGTCTGACAGTTAAAATAGATCTATCTGTTGCTTCTACTGGAAGAGCAATCCTGGCCCACACATCCTGGATGTGCTCATTTAAATATATGCAACATTAAATTCTTTCAATTATTTGAAATGATTGTGTTTAGAAAAACATTTAGTGACTACAATAAGGTTCAGTGTATACCTGCTAAATATATATTACACGTTGATAGCTCTAGGCATTAACTCATAACTATAATTACACAAATTCTTTGCATATAAACTAATAAGAAAATGAATCTTTTACAACACTGATTGAAGACAGAGCTGCCATTTTCAATCCAGCTCAGCAGTGGTATTTTTAGTGCATTTTCTGTTTGACAGGATGTTGCTTGCACATATTTTCTTCCCATTCCCACTGCTCCCTCTGAAACTAATCATTACATGCCTGTATTTATTCACCAGTTTCCCACCCTCCTCCTCTGGCCTCAATGCACACAACTGCCAGCTTGATCTTCTTTAAACATGACTCTGTTTATATAACTTCCCAGTTCAAAGGCAAACAGTCAATACTGCTCCGGTGTCCAGAAGATAATGTGTCGGTTCCAGTTCACTGAAACCCCCACTTCGGTCCTATACTCCTTCATTGGGGTATATGGGGCTAAAATTGTCCCAGAAGACAGCCAGAGTATCAGCCCCCCCCCACCACCACCAAAGTGAGCTCTGTAGCTCTGTCTCCAACCTCAGTGGATTTGCCAGGGGACCTGATTCTCTCTGTTGGGGCTTGTCTAACAGTCTACTTAAGGAGTCCAGAAGCTGCAGCCTTTACCATGGTTTGAATCCAATGTCTCATGCCTACTGTGAAGATGAGAATAACAAATACCAAGGTGTATTGGTATCAAATACCAATACTCCAAATATCAAGGTGTCTGTGGCTGAGTCAATCTGTGGATGGTCCAACCAATGGTGCTGCTATTAGCTGAGCTCTTAGGGTAGAGATATAGGTTTACCCTCAGTGGTAGCCTCAATCGCAGCACTTGTTTCTTTGTTACTGAAACTTCAAAAGTATTATCTTCCATGGCAAAAGAGGCCATGTGATTAAATGAAGGGATTTGTGATGAGGTGACTACTCTGGATTCATTCAGAGGGTCCAAAGAAATCACAGGAGTGTTTGCAAATGTGAAGCAGGCAGGTCAGAACCAGAGATGATTAGATGACAGAAAGAAAATATAAAAAGGGTTAACTATGGGCTTTGTTAATAGAGAGAGCCAGATAATGAGGGAACCCTCTAGGGGCTGGAAGATTCCAGAAATGGGTTCGCTTTTGTTCCTTTAAATGAATCCAGTTCTTAGTGTGCTGACAATTGTCTAGGGTACTATTGCCAACCTAGAGCTGAGCATTAAGTACAGGCAAAGGATACACATGACAACCCTTTAATATATGTTCTGTAGTCCATAGTATGGAGGGGAAGGAAGGAGAGAGAGAGAGAAAGGGAAAGAGATGGGGAACCTGCCATGGAGGCGGGCGGGGGAGGGGAGGGACGGGTAATTGGTGGTGGGAGATGGGCACTGGGGAGGGATGGGTGCTGGAACACTGTATGACCAAAACCCAGGTATGAACTTTTTTTTTAAATTTTTTATTTTTACAATTACAAAGACATACAATTAAAAAGTTCATGTTTGGGTTTTGGTCATACAGTGTTCGAGCACCCATCCCTCCATCAGTGCCCATCTCCCAACACCAACGTCCCCGGTTCCTCCCCCCCCCCCCCCAGCCCTCCCTCCATGGCAGGTTCTTTATTTCTTTTCCCTTTCTCTCTCTTTCTCTTTTCCTTCCCTTCCCGACTATGGATTACAGAACATACATTAAAGGGTTGTCATGTGTATCCTTTTGCCTCTATTTAATGCTCAGTTCTAGGTTGGCATTAGTACCCCTCGACAATTATTAGCACACTGTTCCATTTTCTGTCTTACCTAACCTCTGACTCCACACGTTTGTGATAATTTCCACCTTTGACAAGACCTCCTGATATATGTTTCACTTGACCTTGGATATTGGTATCATAATATGTACATATATATTTATGTTATGCAGATAAATGCAGTCATTCTGTATCTGTCTCTCTCCTGACTAATTTCACTCAACATAACCTTCTCCATGTCCATCCATTTATAGGCAAATTTTATGACTTCATTTTTCCTAACAGCTGCATAATATTCCATTGTGTAGATGTACCAGAGCTTCTTTATCCAGTCATCGATTTTCGGGCACTCTGGTTGCTTCCAGATTCTGGCTATTGTGAATAATGCTGCTATGAACATAAAAGTAGGGATGGTGTTTCCGCTGCGTATTTTTGGTTTCCCAGAGTAGATTCCCAGGAGTGGTATGGCTGGGTCAAATGGGAGTTCAATTTCTAGTCTTTGGAGGAAAGTCCATATTGTTTTCCAGAAAGGCTGTACCAGCCGGCATTCCCACCAACAATGGATGAGTGTCCCCTTTTCCCCACATCCACGCCAGCACTTGTTGTTCTTGCTCTTTTGAATATGTGCCAGTCTCTGTGGTGTAAAGTGGTATCTCATTGTTGTTTTTGATTTGCATCTCTCTGATGATTAGTGATGATGAGCATTTTTTCATATGTTTTTTGGCCATTCGAATTTCTTCCTTGCTGAAGTTTCTGTTCATTTCTTCTCCCCATTTTTTGTGACTAAGATACAAAAGCAGTCCACAGAATGGGAAAGAATATTCACCCAATACCCGTCTGATAAGGGGTTAATATCCAGGTATGAACTTCTTAATTGTATATCTTTGTGATTGTGTATCTCATGGTGGTATAATAAAATACTTAAAAAATGAATCCAGTTCTTTAAAAGAACCTACACATTTTGATTTGTGTGTCTGATCTGTTACAAATACATCTGTGCTATGCGAAGACGTCCAATGTGCAGTCCTTTGTTCTCGCACCAGTAGGAAACTAATGACTCTTTTTTCAGATCTTCTGATTCCAGAGCCCAGTTCTTGACCTGCTCCTCTGTGTCAGCTTGAGTAATGTTCCAGAAATTTAGACTGAAAATGGTGGCGAATGAAACCGGCACCATGCCATCCACTAACCACTGATCACATATCACTATTTACAATTAAGTTAATAATTACACAGTCAGTGGCTCTGTTAGACTAATTAGTAGCCCAATCCAGCTAGGGCTACCCAACTGGATTGTGAAGGTACACTAGTTTGATCATCACAGAAAGTTCTACTGGGCAGTTCTGACTCTAATGATATGCTGTGCATCCCTAGTTTTATTAAACCACTGAACCTTATAGTCCGTCTGGCTTCCTTTATATGTAACCCCTAGTAGGCTGTGGGCTGAATGGCATTTTTGGGGGATCTACAAGCCTTAAGTTCTATTTTAATGTTTACATTGATATGTTTACTTTCTTAGCGTTATTTATAATCTTAACAAGTTTTCAGGTTTAAAAATAAAATAATGTGACAAGATTCAACTAGTGAAATAACTCCTTCCTCACCCTTCTACTCTAACTTCTCCCCAGAGACAACCACTTACCTTTCCATTCTTTCTTTCCATAATTGCTTCCACCTTTCTAAGTAATTTCCTCCCCACAGCCATGTCTTGATTTTTCAGTTTTAGATTTTATCTACTTGCTGTTGTGGAACATTTTATTCAGCATCATTAATTGACTCCACCATATTCTCATTTTCATTCCCAACAACCTCCTCTCAAAATTACAATTTTTGGTTAGACCAGTAGTCAGAATTAAATTTTTTTTATTTTTTTTGGGTCACACCTGACAATGCTCAGGGGGTTTCTCCTGGCTCTGCACTCAGGAATTACTCCTGGCAGTGCTCAGGGGACCATATGGGATGCCGGGATTGAACCCGGGCCGGCATGGGCCAGCCGCGTGCAAGGCAAATACCCTACCCGCTGGACTATTGCTCCAGCCCTGAATTAATTATTTTTATTTTGGTTTGGGCACCACACCCAGCAGTGCTCAGGGCTTAGTCCTGACTTTGCACTCAGGTATCATTTTTTGGGGGTCCCCGGGGGACCATATGGAATGCCGGTGATCAAACTAGGTCACATCACCCCATCCACTGTACTATCTCTCTGGCCCCTCAAATTAATTATTATATCTATGAAAGTATGCTCTACAGCCAATTTACTTAGAACATTATTATGATTGTATATGCTTTTAGGTAAAAGTTTATTTTGCCTGGAGTTTATGACTTCACCTACCACTAATTCATCTTCAACTTTCACCAACGGAGCGAAAGCTCCTGTCCCAATACTGTTGCTTAATTAATTGTTGAAAAATTGGGTTGAAGGTCCAGGCCAGGAACCAGAGCAAGACTACAGTGAGTAAGTCACTTACCTTGTCATGTGGCTGACTCAAGTTCAATCCCAGTATGCCATATGGTCCCTTGAGCATCACCAGGAGTAATGATGCAGTACCTGAGTGCAGTACCAGGAGTAAGCCTTGAGTGTGTGGTTCAAAAAACAAAAACAAGCAAAAGAGAAAGGTCCAGGCCCATTCTTTGCAATCATGAATGTTGAATGAGGAGAAATTCTGGAATTGCTTTTTGTACCTCTGAATTTAAAACAGATTTTAAAGTATTATTATAAGTAATTATATTAGATTTTAAATTTTGTTTTAGTTATTTTTATTTAGACACTGTGATTTACAAAGTTGCTTATGCTAGGTGTTTAGGCATCACTCTTCCCACCATCCCATGATCTTATCCCTCTATCGTGACCCCAGGATCCTTCCCATCCCCAGCCTGATTCTTTTGACAGACACATTAATGAGTTTAATGATTAAGTTTAATGATTGTAGTTTGGGCCCCTTGTTTTCAGGGGTGTTGGGTTTGGTGGTTATATATACACCCCGGAGGAGTTCTCAAAGCCCCACAACCTTGCTCCAGTGTTACTTCCAGACCTCCTCCTCTTGCTTAAAAATAGAATTCTTCCTGTTTTTCTTTTCCTGTCAGTACAGTTCTGTTCACTCTAGTCTTCTAAGGTGTCTTTCTCAAGTTCTGGACCCAGAAATTTCATCCTTTGTGTTTATATATTTGTTTGTTTGTTTATGCATGCTTTTGTGGGGAGTCACACCCAGCAATGCCCAGGGTTATTCCTAGCTCTGCATTCAGGAATTACTCCTGGCCATGAGCAGGGGACAATTTGGGATGCCGGGGATCTAACACGGGTCAGCTGTGTGCAAGGCAAACCTGCTACTACTCAGGTTACACCCTTTGTGTTTTAGTGTTGCTGTTCTGTTTTGGTCTTTCTTTGATATGCTCAGTTCTTCATTAGCTAACTTGATTCAGCACTCCTTACTGTAAAGACATAATTATTTTCTCTGAAACAAAGTCAATAGGAAAAGGAACTGATGGCCTGTTTGTGGGTGAGCGCCTTCCCCACAAACTTCACCATCAGTCTCCTGGTCTAAAACTAGCAGAGACCCTTGTGCTTGGGCAAGCCAGTAAGCTGACCCTCTTTTCAAGCTTGATCTTCCCACTTGCTCTCCTTAAATCCACCTTTCACCTAACTTGAGAGTCTCGAGCTCTTTCTCCTCTTTGACAATAATCTAAGAAACTGCTTGTCACTTGTCTTCCTGTTGTTCATCGATTTGCTCGAGTGGGCACCAGTAACGTCTCTATTCATTGGGAATGAGGTCCATTATTGTTACTGTTTTGGGCATATCAAATACATCATGGGTAGCTTGCCAGGCTCTGCCATGGCTCTGGGTTCATCCCAGGGACCCAATCTTTTCTGGCAGCAATGTTAGTGAGAGTTAACATTATTTTCACCACCACCAGTTGCTGCTGCAGCCACAACCCCTGCCTTGCCACTTGCTGCCCATTTATGGATGGTCAAGAGCAACAGGTCAAGTTCTCCTTTCTGAACAGTGGGGAGGGTGTTTGCCTTGCATGCGGCCAACCTGGATTCAATCCCCAGCATCCCATATGGTCCCCTGAGCACCACCAGGAGTAATTCCTGAGTGAAGGGCCAGGAGTAACTCCCAAGTATTGCCAGGTGTGACCCAAAAAGCCAAAAGGGAAAAAAAAGAGGCTCCAACAAGTCTCCCTCAGAGATGGGCCAGGAGACTCTAGGGAGATGGGTGCAGAGTGTGTACTAGGAAGACAGGTGGGGATGCCAAGTCCTGAATGTGAAAGAGAGATGAGGCTTCGAACTGGAGTGACACTCTAAAGGGGAGGGCGCTAGTCTTGCACACAGCCACCCAGGTTCAATCTCCAGCATCCCATGTGGTTCCCCCAAGCCTTACCATGAGTGATTTCTAAGCACAGAGCAAGGAGCAAGCCCTAAATATATCCAGAAATTAGAGAGAGACAGAGAGAGAGAAGGGGAAAAGGTGGGAGGTAGACAATTGCGCCCATTATCACAAATAAATATCGCAAGGCATCTGCGGTGGAGCAGACAGCAGCATGTTGTGCATCTTTCCAGGGAGACACCATTAGCTGAGACTCAGGGTCCTGGACTCTGCAAGCAGCTCTCCCCAGCCGAAAGGTGGCTGAGACTTCGCAGGTCCACCTAAGAAACTAATTGAAGCTGAAATGTAGAGGAATATATTTCCCCCTCCAGTAATTTGAGTACTTTGAAAATGATGAAAAGCATTGTTCCTAGGAAGTACTATAGATTGAAGATTTATTCCTGCATCAAGTTCATGTCGCTATTCTCATGCCAGTGTGATAGGACTAGAAGATCAGACCTTTGGAAGAGAATTAGGTGCTACGGGTAGAAACTCAGAAATGGGACTAGTGACTTTATGAAGAGACATGATAGCATTTGCTGCTGTTCCCTCAGCTTACTTTCTGTCTTAGACTACAGTGATAAGTGAGCAGACGATTGTGCTGGCAGCTCTCTGACTTCTAGCCCTAGAGCCATAGTAAATTTATAAGCTTCCTATTACAAACCCAATTCTAACCCCAAACCCATCCCAACTTAGTCCTAACTATAAACCCTACCCAGATCCCAACCGCAACCTTAATCCAACCCTAACCCTAAACTCAACCACAATCCTAACCCTAACTTCAAACCCAACCCCAACCATAACCCCAACCTCAACGCTAACCCCAGCTCTAGTCTTAACTGTAACCCTACCCTAATCCCAACTAATCTCCAACCCTTACTAAACTAAAACTTGGTATGACAGGTCTTTGCCAAACACTTGCAATGTCATACCAGAGGACACTCTCCAAGTCTGTGTGTGTGACCTTGGCATTGAGGCCACTACTAAGGTCTTGCAACACAAATATACAAGTCCCCAGAAGCTAGGCATGGCAGTCGCTCATGACTGGGATCCAGGATCTTGCCTCAATAAAGTGTAGACCACAGACAACAAACTCACAGCTAACACTGTGTTAAATGGTGAAAAACTGGAAGCCTTTCCTCTAAGAATAGGCATAGGACAAGGACACCCTCTTGCAGCATTTTTATTCAATAAAGTGTTGGAAGCACTAGCTACAACAAGGAAGAATATATATAAAAGAGATTCAAAGAGATTTCATTTACAATTGCATAAAAATAGTAGCTAGGAATAAGCAAAGGATTGAAAGGCTTACATATACAAATCTGTTGATCACTATACAAGGCCACAATTATGTCTCAATGGCTGCATGCCTGCTGTGAGTTGTTGTTGTTGTTGTTGTTGTTGTTGTTTTTAGTCACACCCAGAAATGCTCATGGTTACTCCTGGCTCTGCACTCAGGAATTACTCCTGGCGGTGCCTGGGGAACCACATGGGATGCTGGGGATTGAACCTGGGTCGGCTGCATGAAAGGCAAATGTCCTACCAACTGTATTATCACTCAGGCCCTAAGTGTCTGCTATATAAGCAGAAGGCTTAGGTTTGATCCTAACTACCATGTGATTCCCAAACACCTTTGAGAATGACCAAGGACACTGATAAATATGATTGAAAGGGGAAAAGAGAAGATCAGGGCTATAGACATAGTCCAGGGATTAAGCCCTCGTGACTTTCAGATCAACTCTGTTCTATCCCTAGCACCACATGGTCCCCAGAACAGAACAGAGTAGTTATGGAGGCACACAAATATCATAAAGGTAGCCGGATAATGATATTTACCTTAACACACTCACATCCTTGGACCCTCACATTAAACTGAAGGACTGAGAACATCCAGGAGTGGCCTCAGTTTCTCCTAGCACAGCATGAAAGTACTTCCACCCCAGACAACAGTCAAAGAAAAGAATACACCAGCAAGTGGAAAGTATTCCATTCTAATGAAATGGAAAGAATTAGCATTATTTTCCTACATGTAAAGTAATGACCCATGTTAGTTACACTTAATAACCTTCTCTCTTGTTAACTACTTCCACAGTTTTACTTGCTTTTTCCTTGCCCAGCTGCTCACCACAGCTACTATAGACACAATCACCAAAAGCTCAAGAACAACCAGGTTCCTGAAGTGCTACAGCTATAATTCCTTCCTTCTCTTCCTTCCTTCCTTCCTTCCTTCCTTCCTTCCTTCCTTCCTTCCTTCCTTCCTTCCTTCCTTCCTTCCTTCTCTTCCCTTCCTTCCTTCCTTCCTTGATTCGTTCTTTCCTTGCTTCCTTCCTTCCATCCACCCTTCTTCCATCCATCCTTCCTTCCATCCATCCTTCCTTCCTTCCTTCCTTCCTTTCTTCCTTTCATCCTTCCTTCCTTCCTTTCTTCCTTCCTATCTGTTTTCTGTCTTTTTCTTTCAATCTCTTTCTTTCCTTCTATCTCTTCAGGCTGTAAGCAGCTATGCTCAGGGGTTGCTCCCAGCAGTGCTCGGGGGGACCAGGCATACTGGGAGCAAGCAGACTCATCTCCCAAATTCCACAATTCACTTCTTTTACAAAATGTCTCGTGCTTCCTATGCCTGCCCTACTTTGGTACTGGATAATAAGGAGAAGTTATGTATTAGCTTAAATCATGCATGTGTACGTGTATGTAACAAATATGTTATGTTCAAACTATATAGGTATCTGGGCATACTCTCAGCTTGCTTTCTTTTTTCCTTTAATGACTTTAAGTGCACATAATATGCCTAAAGTGATCTCATCTTTCTTGTTTTGACATCCCCAAATGGCACAGCGAATCAAGTTTGGGGTAACTGTTAGCCTTTGTTCAAGCCAACAAACTGGGGATTGTCTTTGCAAAGTCTGTCAGTGTTCTCAATATTTGTCAAGAATGTGTAGCCAGACTTGCAATTACCCAAAGGTATCTTTGTCAAACTCCTTTATAACTAAGCACATCCCCTCATGTCTTACACTTCTAGGGCTGTTGCTTTCTCAAGTTTGCAAGCCCAGAGGCTCAGGACCACTTGTGTCTTGGACAGCATCTATCTTGTGACTAGTGTTTACTAAATACTGGGAATTAATGTTAATTAGCTGTAAAGGAAACTCAAGATTCCCTTCATATAATGCCAACAATTCACTTATTGCTGACTAAATCTATGACAAGGCTTTGTTCTGGAAGAGAGGCAGCCTGATTTAGGGGGAGGAGAGGCCATTTACCGATGGCCTGGGCTTCTCTGACTGCAATGCAATCTGGATTTGGTCCCCTACATTGCCTACATCTGACCCATACCCTGAACAATGATACTGATGGAAATCTGCATCATTTCAGGGCTGGGTGAAGATCATAGACAACTGAGGGCAGGAAAGCCCTCAGTGACCAAGTAAAGATCCCACCATCCTGCCACACAGCACAGCCCTCTGCTCCCAGGAACCAGTGAAGTCAAGACTGATGCTGGGAATGCAGCACAGAGACCTGATACACAGCCTCTGCCTTATTGGGTGACCAAAGGTTCTTCTTAGTCCACCCTGGAGCACATCAAGTACCTACCTATATGAGCAGTCTTGAGATGTGACAGTGACCTGTTTTCCCATGATGCCTCCCTTAAAAACTACCTAGAACTTGCCATGCTTGCGTTCAACTTCTCCTTGTCCTGACTTGGCAGAGTCGTTTATGAGGAGCTGATAAAAGTCCTAAGAAATATTTATAAATATTTACAAATATTTATAGTCTGATTATGATATTATAAGCATGTTGGAAATTATTAGCATGTATGGCATTAGAACAGTGCTTGCTGAGCTGGGAAAATGCTGAAGGGGCTGACATACAAGCTTTGCAAGCAGGGAGGGTCAATTTCCATCCCCAGCACTGCATGGACCCACCAAGCACCAAACCAGAAATAACCTCTGAACAAAGACTGGTGTGGTCTCAAACCAAAGTAATTAACAAAATGAAGTGAAACAGGGACAAATTAGAGACAATATAAGTATTAACATTGCAGGATTGTTTAAATACATTACATTATAGTCAATTCAGACATTAAATGTACGTTATAATAGTGTGTCATTAATTAATCAATTAATTAATTTTGCCTCACATATGAAGGGAAGGGAAGGGAAGAGAAGGGAAGGGAAGGGAGGGAGGGGAGGGGAAGGGAGAGGAGGGGAGGAGAGGAGAGGAAAGGGGAGGGAAGGGAAGGAACAATAGCAATCATGGCCAATTCACTTAATGTCTACAAGTCTTGGATTTCTAGTCTTGAAATAGGGATAAAAGGAAAGCTTTCGAAAACAGGGTTCTGTGATGATTAAAAGGGGTGGGGAAAGGAAAGGCAGATAAAGTGGTAATAGTCTTTAGCAGTTTACAAATATCCAGTAAATGCCAGATGCTGCAGACTACCAAGGGTGTTTCCGCAGGGAACTTGTCTGTGATTCATGGAGCAGAAAGAGGACATTGAAAAAAGAGTTGATGGTGGAGGAGACCTTTATCTGTGGGGACTTTCCCACCTGTCCTGGTCAGTCCCACCCACAGTCCTGTGCAGTGTGTGAGGGAAGTGATACTTGTGTCCCAGTGAGGTTCTTACGAGGAAACGTCCCATTAATGATTCTGATCTGTAACAGAGAGAACAAGTTCTATCTTCAGACTTGGACATACTAACATAGTTTTGGGGCCTAACCTGAAGATGTAACCACAAGGAACAGCTCTGCAGTGGAAGGGACATGTTTGCTGATTGAAAGATGTCACCTAAGCTCTCATTAGCACATTCAAGGGGGGCAGATGAGAGACAGTGTCTTGAGTGTATGCCTTTTAGGCAGCAGATTCAGCTACACTCCAGCAACGCAAGGTCCCAGTGGGAATGATTGCTGAGCTCAAAGCTGGGAGTAGTGGCCATAGCATGCAGAGACTCAAATTCAGCTGGGGAAGCTGGAACTTGGCTCTCCCCAGGCTCAGCTGACCATGGGACTCCCAGGAGGACAGATGGGTTTTGGGGAGGGGCCCATCACCTCTGGGGAGTCCCGGAAGCAGTCGGATGAGACTCGCCCACCACACTAGCCACCACCTTCGCTGTCCAGACGCAGCAACATATCAGCCCGCCTGAGAGGGATGCTACCTCAAGACCAGATTAACAGAGCAAAACGAGTTCAAGCCCAGGTAGGCAGCTCCCAGAAGCAAGAATCACTGGGAATTCGTCAGATGGAGCCAGGGGTTGGCCCTTCCCCCCTCCATTTTGCCAAGCCTGGAGGCCCCACCCAGGAGCTGCCCTGGGGCAAACAGCCATAGCATGCAGAGACTCAAACGCAGCTGGGAAGCTGGAACTTGACTCTCCCCAGGCTCAGCTGACCATGGGGCTCCCAGGAGGACAGATGGGTTTTTGGAGTGGGCTCATCACCTCTGGGGGTCCCGGAAGCAGCCAGATGAGACTAGCCCACCACACTAGCCACCACCTTCGCTGTCCAGATGCTGACCATGAGGCCCCCTAAGTCTCGCAGCTGCAAGTGGCCGTGCAGTCCATCAAACTAGTGGAAACAGTTATGTCCTTTAATGTACTGCATTCTACGATGTGTAGGAAAGTTAGGAGGGAGGGAGAGATAGAGAGGAGAGAAAAGACATACAGAACCCACCAAGTAGTTAAGGTGTGGGAGGGGAAAGGGAGGTGGGGACATTGGTGATGGGAGATGGGTTCGGGTGGAGGGATGGGTGTTGGAACACTGTAGAACCAAAACTCTACATGAGCATCTTGCAATTGTATGTCTAAAAGTGGTGTAATAAAATTTGAATATATCAGGGGCTGGAGCGATAGCCCAGCGGGTAGGGCGCTTGCCTTGCACGCGGCCGGCCTATGCCGGCCTGGGTTCGATCCCTGGCATCCCATATGGTCCCCCGAGCATCGCCAGGAGTAATTCCTGAGCGCAGAGCCAGGAGTAACCCCTGAGCATTGCCGGGTGTGACCTAAAAAAGCAAAAAAAAAAAAAAAAAATTTGAATATATCAGGAGGTCTTGTCAAAGGTGGAAATTATCACAAACATGTGGGAGTCAGAGGCTAGGTAAGACAGAAAATGGAACAGTGTGCTAACAATTGTCGAGGGTACTAATGCCAACCTAGAACTGAGCATTAAATAGAGGCAAAAGGATACACATGACAACCCTTTAATGTATGTTCTGCAATCCATAGTTTGGAGGAGAAGGAAAAGAGAAAGAGAGAGAAAGGGAAGGAAATAAAGAACCTGCCATGGAGGAGGGCTGGGGAGGGGGAGGGAACCGGGGACATTGGTGGTGGGAGATGGGCACTGGTGGCGGGATGGGTGCTGGAACACTGTATGACCAAAACCCAAATATGAACTTTTTAATTGTATATCTTTGTAATTGTAAAAATAAAAAAATTTAAAAAAAATAAAAGTGGTATAATAAAATTTGAAAAAAAAAATAAAATAAAAATAAAAAGAAGGGGGCCAGAGTGATAGCCCAGTGGGTAGGGCATTTGCCTTGCATGCGGCCGGCCTTTGCAGGCCCGGGTTCGATCCCTGGCATCCCATATGGTCCCCCGAGCATGGCCAGGAGTAATTCCTGAGTGCAGAGCCAGGAGAAACCCCTTTGCATCACCGGGTGTGACCCAAAAAGCAAAAAAAAGAAAAAAAAAAAATAAAAAAAAAATAAAGAACTGCCATGGAGGTGGGCTGGGAGAGGAGGGAGGGAACCAGGGACGTTGGTGGTGGGAGATGGGCACTGGTGGAGGGATGGGTGCTGGAACACTGTATGACCAAAACCCAAATATGAACTTTTTAATTGTATATCTTTGCAATTGTATATCTCACAGTGGTATAATAAAATACTTTTTTAAAAAAGCTGGGAGTAGCACCTGGCACTGCTGGGTGTGGACCCCCAGACCCAAAATAATAGAAGACAAATAAAAAGAGTGAATGTACCTAACAAATAAAATAAGGTTTCTTTTGCTTTCAAAGATCTGCAGTGCAATATTCTCATAGGTAGAGCCTGTAAAGAAAATCTCACTTGCTTGTTTGCCCACACAGCATTCCTATATTCCTACACATGTGACTTTATGTGTAGGAATGCCACTGTCCAGAGCTACTTCCCAGCTTGGTGCTCAAGGGTCACTATTGGAAGTGCTCAGGGAAGCCCTTGATGTTAGGTGTGACCCAGGGCCTCACACATTCAAGGCAGTGTTCCACCACTGAACTATAGCACTGGTCCATTATTTGTTTGCTTATTTATTTGAAAAATTATTTGGCTTGGGGGTCATGCCTAGTGATCCTAGGAAGCTACTTCTGGTTCTGTGCATGGGGTTTGTTGCTGGTGGTACTTGGAATAAAGCAGGGTTTGGCTATATACGAGGCAAACACCTAAAACCCTTACTATTTTTACAGCCTCTATTTAATTTCTCTATCAAGCAGTTCCGTCAAACTTAGCAAAAGACAGCATTCTTCTTTTTTAATTAAGTAGACATGTTTAGTTTCAACTTTAAAAAATAAAACATTCTAAAAAACTGAGTAGAAGTCCAATAAGTTTGATAAGTTCAACAAGTAAGAGTGACAATACAGATTGTCCAATTTGAATGTAACAGCTCTGTAAAAAGGTCATGACTTCAGGGATACCATTATGAGATTTATGTTATAATAAGCAATATAATTAGTGCCTGCTAAGGAGCAGGCATGGAGGGGGTGAGTGGGAAACGAGGGTCTTTGGTGGTGGTAAGAGAACATTAGTAGTGGGATGGTGTTGGAATACTGAATACCTGAAACAACTGTGCTGTGAACAACTTTGGAAATAATAGTATTTAGATTGCTCGAGTGCTTGCCAGTAACATCTCCATTCGTAGGGAACGAGGTTCATTATTGTTACTGTTTTTGGTATATATAATGCACCATGGGTAGCTTGCCAGGCTCTGCCATGGCTCTGGGTTCATCTGAGGGGGCCCAATCTTTTTATGTCAGACCATCAACCATCCAGGGCCCACGGGACAGAACCCTGGGTGTAGACAAGTCTGTCTCCTGTCTGCCAATGCAGATGGGCACCGTGGCCACAGCTGCAACGCCTTGAGGGGCAGCAGGTGTTTGGTTACAGTTTAAAAAAGAAGAAGAAAGAAGAAAGAAGGAAGAAGGAAGAAGGAGGAGGAAGAAGAGGAAGAAGAGGAAGAAGAAGGAGGAGGAGGAGGAGGAGGAGGAGGAAAAGGAGGAGGAGGAGGAGAGGGGGAGAAGGAAAAAGAGAGAAAGAGAGAAAGAGAGAGAAAGAAAGAAAGAAAGAAAGAAAGAAAGAAAGAAAGAAAAGAAAGAAAGAAAGAAAGAAAGAAAGAAAGAAAGAAAGAAAGAAAGAAAGAAAGAAAGAAAGAAAGAAAGAAAGAAAGAAAGAAAGAAAGAAAGAAAGAAAGAAAGAAAGAAAGAAAGAAAGAAAGAAAGGAAAGAAAGAAGGAAGGAAGGAAGGAAGGAAGGAAGGAAGGAAGGAAGGAAAGAAAGAAAGAAAGAAAGAAAGAAAGAAAGAAAGAAAGAAAGAAAGAAAGAAAGAAAGAAAGAAAGAAAGAAAGAAAGAAAGAAAGAAAGAAAGAAAGAAAGAAAGAAAGAAAGAAAGAAAGAAGGAAGGAAGGAAGGAAGGAAGGAAGGAAGGAAGGAAGGAAGGAAGGAAGGAAGGAAGAGGAAGGAAGGAAGGAAGGAAGGAAGGAAGGAAGGAAAGGAAAGGAAAGGAAAGGAAGGAAGGAAGGAAGGAAGGAAGGAAGAAAGGAAGGAAGGAAGGAAGGAAGGAAAACATTCTAGTAATGTAGTGTATGAGGGTAGCTGTAGTTCAGAGACCAGATATATAATACAGCGTGTCCCAGGTCGGATCTCCAGAGTTCCTTGAGGTTGCAGGAGCAACCCCTGAGCATTGCTGAGTGGTGCCCAGAAAACAGAAAAAAAAAACAAACAAAAAAAACAAAAATGAAACAAAAGAATTAGTAATTCAAAGCAATTTAAGCTAAAGCAAAATTTGTTTAAAGTAATTAGCTAATTTACAAATTTATAAGCCGAATTAGATTATAGAAAACTGAAATTTAAAAAAGTTTTTCTTTTATGACAAGCAAAATTATTATTCTTTTGTTTTGGACCACACCCAGTAGTGCTCAAGGTGCACTCTTGGCTCTGCACTCAGGAATCACTCCTGACAGGTCTATGGGGATCATACATGGTGCAGGGGATCGAACCCAGGCCTGTCACAGGCAAGGTAAACAGTGGCAAAATTAACTTCTACTTATATCTAGTTCCCCTTGGATTTTATCTTTTTTTCCATTGGTGCCTTCCCTAACATTAGTTATAAATCTAAGAAATATCTTTCCAATGCAATGTAATCATAAATCTTTATAGTAGTGATTTGCTGCTGAGATCATTCCTGATAAAGTCAGTCTATGTGAAAATTGCAGTGTAAATAAAAGCAACTTAAAACTAGTGATTAGAAGAGTTTTATGTGACTACTTTATTGTGATAGATTAACACAACACTGTGAATGTCCATGTATCTATGTTGGCAGAAGGTAGATCTAAGGATATGCGAAGGAAGGTCTGATGGATACTGCCTGTTAACAGATACACAGTATATTTTGGCAGACTGTCTCCCCAATAGAGTTAGTACGTAGAATTCCATAGTGAGACTGTTAATCAAGCTGCAGTTACACAGACAAGACTACCCTAGTTCATTTCTCTGCACATTTCCTTGTTGGCTATAACTAGCCCAAGATGGAATCTAATGGACAATGCTTAAAGTTAGGCAGAAAACAGGTTTTTCTTGTTCTGTCTGACATGTCCTTGTCATCATGGGCTAGTCCGAAGGCTGAATTAGCAACTGTAATGCATTCTTTTGTTCATTTCATCTTACCTAGATAAGGTAAGATGGTTCCTGATTGTCTCCTTCCTATTATTCCTAAGTCCTATGCAATGAATGTGAACTGCCTTTGTAATGTAAACCATGAAAACTTTAAGCTGTATTGCCTTTTGAGACTAGGGGATAAGAGAGTCGGGTCCTTGTGGAAGTGGTCAGTCAGCTCCAGTCAGTCAGCTAAAGTCAGTCAACTCAAGTGAGTCAGTTCAGGTCAGCGAGCTCAGGTCAGTCAGCTAAAGTCAGTTAGCTGTGGTTAGTCAGCTGCCAAGATAAGAGCTGCTGCCCTCCAGCTGGTGATTATTAAAAATATTAATGGATATACATCGTGCTCCTGGAGTCTCATCTCTGCACCTCCGACCCGATAGTACATTCCTGCTTCATATCTACACATACATTTGCAAATAAAAGGTGAAGCAGTAAAGGAGAGTAAATCACAGACACAAACACACATGCACACACACACACACACAAATGATATACCGTGGTCCCAAATGCAGAAAGTACAACTTAGGTTAAGAAAGGTTTCCAACTTCTGTGAGTAATATAAAATTACTCTGTAGCTGTTATAGGTTGAATTATTATCTCTCCCTTTCATTTGCCCTCCCCACCCCACTCACACACACACACACACACACACACACACAAGATATATTGAATTACTAAGTCCCCTGGGAATGTGCTCACTCCTTATTTGGGAATAGGGCTACTGCCAATGTATTCAGTTAAGATATAGAGATTTTTCTTGACTTATAATGATGTTATCTCTTAAGGCATATAGTCCATTGAAAATATCATTAACCAAAATACACCTAAGCTAATGAATGCTTAGCTGTGACTTTGTCTCTCTTGCTACACTCAGAACATTCTTGTCTTGGACTGCACAGTCCAACACAAAGTTTATAGTAAAGCACTGAATACCTCATGCAATTTATTGAATACTGTATAGAACGTGAAGAACAGAATCACCTAATTCAAAATCTTAAGTCTAGCTTCTACAGAATTGCATTTGCATCACTGTAAAGTGAAAAGAATTTTCAGTTGAACCATTGTAAGTTGAAGACTATTCCCAATAGCAGTAGGCAGACCACAATATTATATGACTGGAAGCCTTCTAAGAAGGTGATCATAAGAAAACAAAGATGTAACAAGAGACACCAGTGATCAGTGTTGGACAGTTCAGGGATACCGAAGGTTGAAGACTAGTGTCTCCTGAAGCTAGGGGAGGTGGGAAAGGGCTGAATCTCACACAAGGCACTCACTTTAACCTTCTGGCTTCCAGTTTTACAGTGTACTACTTTAAGGTAGTTGGTGGTGCTAATTGCCAGCCCCAGAAAACAATTAGAATTACTTTGTTTTATTTTAAAACTTGCTTATAATGTCCCTACCTTAAATATAGAATATTTATTTTTTAAACTGCCCTTCAAGGTGTTGCAGGTGTGGCTGCAGTGCCTGGCTGTGTCAGCAGGTGGCAGACAGGAGACAGGCTTGTCTACACCCAGGGATCTGCCCCGTGGGCCCTGGATGGTTGATGGTCTGACTTGGAAAAAGACTGGGCCCACTGGGTTCCTGGGATGAACCCAGAACCACAGCAGAGCCTGGCAAGCTACCTGTGGTATATTCGATATGCCAAAAATAATAACAATAATGAACTTCATTCCCTACGAATGGAGATGTTACTGGCATCCACTTGAGCAAATCAATGAACAATGGGAAGTCAAGTGATAGTGAGTGATAGTGATTTTTTAAAAAGTGTACAATTACATGCCATGAAAGAAGGAAAAAAATGTACTCAGGCTTGTCAGCCAAAAAAGTATTAAACTTTTTCCTATGAATAATTCTTGAAGTTTTTGTAGCTAGGACCTTCATTTCATGCCAATTTGTGTAGCAATTTTCAGTAATATTCCAATACATATTTTGTTTAATCATGAACTTTTTGTAAAAAAAAAAGTTTACATTTTCTAATGTATGTAGAATGGTTTTTATTGGGCAACTCTAGTTTATAAATTTACTTTCATTATTTCAGTCATTGTTTTTATATTCAGACTTGATAAATTCAAAGTGTTTTGGTAATCTTTTCAGTTCTCTCTAGAATGCATAGGAAACTGGAAAATTTTTGCAAAAGCTGTCCACTGGACTGCAGCTCAGTGGCAGATCATTTGCCTTGCATGTGTGAGGTTCTGGCTTCAATTCCGACACATCAAAACCAAATGAAACAAAATAAAACAAACAGACAAACAAGAAACAGCCTATCACATTGATCTAGACTTACTGGTCACACCTTAATCTCAGATCATATATGAGCACTAGTGTAAGAGTGAGACATTTGAGATTAACGAAACAGCAGGTGAAGACTTGGACTCTCCTACAAGACAGGGAGTTCTAACCACTAGGAAAGGGGAGACTGTGGTAGAACCAAATCCATAGACTGTGTTTGCTAATTCCTACTCCAGCATTATTTCTACTTCTCTATTCAGACCTGCTTAAAAATAAATGCACAAGGACCAGAGATATTGCTCAGAAGTTGATCACATGCGAGCCTCTGAGTTTGGTTCCTAATGCCGTGAAAACAAACAAATTCCTCAAGTGCTGCTTTGTTTTGAACTTAGCACAACTTATCTCACGAATCTCTCCAGTCATGTGCTATGGAAATGTCAGTTCCAAGTGCATTTTAGCTCATAATTTTTCTCAGTGGTGGAAAACTTGTCTTAACAAACAATGACTCATATTACCAATGCACAAAATATAATAAAAGCAGAACTCGTGTGGTAGAAGGAGAGCGGGCCAGACAGCAGCTCAGCGGACCCATTGTTAACTCCCTAGACCTCTCCTGGAAATCCAGGAAGGACCTGGACTTTCTCCAGGAACCCTGGCATGCTGAGTAGAACAGAACACATACTCCAATAATTCTTCAACTGTGCAGAATGTTTAAGTATAAAGAAACCCTTTAAGGCTCCAATAGTTGTCCGAATGAGTTGTTATGCAAAATGACTTTTTATTTATCTTAGATGTGATAGCATAATTTGTAATAATGACTGAATATTGGGTCTTGCCCCCAGTCCTTGACACCAACCTTCTAAAACCTTTATAATTTCAGAGATAAGAGCACTGTGAGTGTCTTTGGTTGTAATATTTGATCTCTGACCCCAGTTCCTGACTCAAGGCTCCTGAAAACCTAGTCATTTCCTAGGTGAGGGGGTTATCTTCTTTCCTAATGAGGTGGCTCTGGGTGGCTCCTGTATGTGGCCTACTCACAAGGCTGAGTCAGGATTAGAAGCCTGACTAGAGAACTATTACAGCAAGCAGGTCACTCACTTGCATGCAGTTAACCAGGGTTCAATCTCCAGCACCCCCATATGGACCTTCAAGCCTTGCCAAGAGTGATCCCTGAGCTCAAAACCAGGAGTATGCCCTGAGCACTGCCAGGTGGGGCCTAAAAAATAGAAAAAAAAAGTACAAACAAAAGAATTCTGTAATGTCCAAACACCCCCACCCTGTTGATAAGGAGATGAGCTAAAAATGGAGTTAATAATCAATCGGGTCAATGAAATGAAGTATCACTGTCATTGTATCACTGTCTTCCCGTTCATCATTGATTTGCTCGAGCGGGCACCAATAACATCTCCATATGTCCTGTCTCATGCTAGTAGAGCCCAAGGGCACCTGCTTGCTCCAGGAACATAAAGAGCCTCAAACCATTCCAGTTCAGGTCATGGGAATGAGGTCTATAATTGTTACTGGTATTTGACATATCAAATATGACACGGGTAGCTTACCAAGCTCTGCCGGAAGTATCATAAAAACTCTAAAACTGTGGTGGTTTGGATAGTCTGTAATTGAATGGATTTACTCAGGGAAGGTGACATATGCCAGCTCAACAGTGACAGAGGACCCTGTGTTCAGGTCAGCAACTGCATTATTTATTAACTTCCTAATAAACTGGCAAGCACACATATTCCAATGAGTTCTATATGATAGTCTGTCCCAGGGAGGATGTCATTAGAGCTTCCATTCTGTCTGATCAGAAACACAAGTGATACCAGGACTTGCAAGTGCTGTTTGCATTATGTGTGTATAATAGTCCTGTAAGACTATCTCTTTGATGCCTTCAAAAGCATCGGAGAAATAGCTAAAAGGACAAAGAACCTCCGGCTCCAGACATATCTCTTTGACTCCACGATTCTCCCTGCATTACATACGCCTCAGAGACCTGGGCCCTACAAAAGCAGGATGAGACTGCTATTCGGGTCTCCCAAAGAGGAATTAAAAGAGCTATGCTTGAATATCACACCTCACTCAAGTGAGAGAAGGAATCTGGAGTTCCAACCTCCATCGACGTTCTAGAGTCAGGGACACTGTCTCATTTGCCAAGGCATCGAAAATCAGATAGGCTGGACATGTAATGCAATTTGGAGACAACCACTGGACTAGAGCTGTTACCGACTGGATCCCATGGGACGTCAAAAGATCACCTGGCTGCCCACCTACAATATGGTCAGACTTCTTTGTCAAGACTCTGAATAAACGGTTTGAGGCTCTTCATATTCCTGAAGCAAGCAGATGCCATTGGGCTACACTGGCGAGTGATAGGGTCGAATGGAAATGTTACTGGCACCCGCTCAAGCAAATTGATGAATAATGGGATTTCAAGTGATCAAGTGATCAAGACTATCTCCAGATAAACATGTCAAAAGTCAAAATTGAGATAACATGGTGATAGTACAGTAGGTAGGGAGCTTGCCTTGCATGCAGCTGACCCATGTTCCATCCCCAACATCTCAAATTATCCCCAAAACTCAGCCTGAGTACAAATCCAGGAGTAACCCTGAGCATCACTGGGTGTGGCCCAACCCCACAGCCTATTAAAAGAAAACAAATTGGGAAAACATGGAATTAGTATTGGACATCTAGTTGGTATTATAGAGAATTGCTTCTACACATCTGGTGACCGGAAGTGAAGTGTGTGAATAATAAAACTGACTTTAAGAAAAGACACTGTATGAAAGAACTGGGGTTTCCTCCCCCTACACAGGACCACTGGTTCTCTCTTTGGAGTGACTAGCATATTCCTGGAAATTCCAAAATGACACTACACTTGCCTATGCGAAATTCCATATCCAGGTCTTTCCCTCTTCTACTCCTCTTGCAAGCCACTGATGCTTCTTTCTCTGCATCTTCTCCTCTCTATGACCCAAGAGCTGAGCTTTGTTTCTGCACACAGACAGTTAATAGCCTTGCAGTTCTCATGCCATGCAGACACAGTTGTGTGGTGGCAGTAAAAGGCCCTTCCATTTTTGCAACTCCAGGAAACTTTTCCTGGAGTGTTAGAGACTTTCTGCTGATCCAGACACACTTTCTTGTTCAATTTTTCCCCTTCCTCAACAACAACCCATTTCACAACTCCCAACTAACCTCAAGGAGTTGTCTGTAACCAAGAATTAGAAAAGTCCCTGTCATCATGGCTGACCCCTTGTTCTGGTCCTGCATTTTCTAGATAGTTGGCTATTGAGTATAGAGTTAGACATGGATAACAAGAAGATGATAATTGACTATTTAAAATAATATGAATTGTAAGTAATAAACATGACATTTATTGTTCCTAGCTTATAGTTGGTGTGTCAGTACTTAATCTTTTGTTGTAGACAATATTTTAGAAGATTTGAAGACTGGAATCACTAATTAACTGAGAGCAGAAAATCAATAGGACTGGCTAGATTGCAGTATCACTAATGGAGCTTAGTGGCTCATTCATTTTTAAAGGGATAAACTTGATTATAATTGAATCCTCTTTAATGGGAGTTCTGATACAGATTGACTAGATCTGATGCATCATAATCAAACTCATGATTCTATCTCAGAACTGACATATTAAAAGGATTATCTTAAAGGAGGCCCAGTAGCCTACACACAGTAGCCTATACACTTTCTGAGATTTAGGAGTACTGTTTAGACATAAACATGTGATTATGAGTAAGTAAAACTCTGTTAAAATTTTCTTTTTTTTTTTTGTTTTTGGTCATACCTGGAGGGGTTCGCAGGCTAGTACTGTGTTCAGGGTTTTCTCCAGGCAGTGTTCAGGGAACCATATGGTGCTGAGGGATTGAATCTAGCCCTGGCCAGCCCCTCAAGTTATCTCTCCAGCCCACTCTAGCCTCTCAGATCCTTAGCTTAGCCTGTTCTTGGGCAAGACATTCTACTTCCTCTTGTGCAATCACCAATCAAAACAGACTTCCACATCCTCATACAGCATCTACCAAATCCTCTGGCTCCTATACTAGTTTCTGAAACAAGGGCTTTCTGATTTTATTTGGTCAGGGGATGGGAGGCAGAGAGGGGCCATGCAATGCTTAGAAGACTGTAAGACAGCTCTTGGGGATACTCAGTCGGGCTAAGTGTTCACTGCTCTGGGTCAGTGGTGCTTAGGGCATCCAGGACTATACCTGGAGTTGCTAATGCAGTGCCGGGATTAAACTCAAGGCCTGGCATATGCCTGTCATGCACTCAAGTCCTTTGGGAAAGAAAATGGGGGAGGGGACACACCGGGCAGTGTTTGGGTCTTGTTCTAGGTTCTGTGCCTAGGAATCGCCTCCTGGTGGGCTGAGATCATATAGGGTGCCTGTGATTGAACCTGAATCAAGGATCAAATCTGGGAAAGTGTCTCCGCCACTGTACCATCTCTCCGGGCCTTCTCCAGTCCTTTGAGCTATTTTTTACACTTCCCCTGACCTCATTTTTGAGGCCCATGGAGAGCTTTTCAGGTAAAGGACTTCATATAGATAAATTTGATTTAAGCAATGTCATTATATAAAATATCAATTTACGAAAAGGATTTTAAGAAATAGCTATGCCCTTTATAAAATACTACAAATATATATTTGAAAGATAGCAGGGCTCTCTGCATTTAAGTGCCATTTTAATTTAACTCATTTTTAGGAGGGATTTGGGTCACACCCTTTAAATACTATTTTTAAAATTCTGTGGAATCTTGGGACCAAAGCAATAATAGAGTGGGTAGGGTGCCTGCCACACACAGGGCCAACTGGGGTTAAATCACTGACACCCAATATTGGTCCCCTGAGCCTGTTGGGAGCAATCCCTGAGCACAGAGCCAGGGGTAAGCCCTGAATACAGCTAGGTGTGCCCCTCTTGTCCCCCATATGTCTATGAAAACTTTTTTGATGTGCCCATGAATCAGGTAAGTATGTATTTTTCATTTTCTAGTGAGCTCAATACATCTAGGCCAGCTGCCTCTGTGTAACCTGCTCATAAACATGCTCCTTTGGGCTCCTTTCCTTTACTTGTTTGACTTTCCTTTCTATTTGCTCCTGCTTCCATGGATCACCTCTCAAATAATTACCTGGAGCCCAAATCCCTGTCCCGGAATGTGCTGTTGGATGATTTAGACAGTTTCCTTATCTCCCTTATCTCCCTCTAGGATGGGATGGGTCTCTTGATCCTGGGTTAGTTCTTTGTTGTCCTTTGATCTGCTCCTATAACCCTGGCTGCTTTCCTGCTGTGCACTAGAAGGGTTGCTTCATGCTATTGACTTATGCTTTGGGGCCACATTTGGTGATGCAAAAGCAATTCCCAGTGCAATGTGTAGAGGACTGCATGGTTGCAGTGTCAGGGATCAAATCTGGGGTTTCTTCTTCAAGGTAAATGCTCCAGCTCTCTCAGGCCTGGACTGTTTCAATTCAACTGATATGCTAACAAAAATACCTTTCTCTGCCAACTAAAAGTGGCCTTGACCCTGTTACTCTTTGTCACTGAATCAACAGCATTTTATTTATTTATTCTGGTTTGAGGACCACACCCAGCAGTGCTCAAGACTTAATTCTGCCTCTGCACTCAGAAATCGCTCCCGCAGTGCTCAGGGGATGAGCACTGCCAGGAGTCCTCATATGGGATGCCGGGATTGAACCCAGGTCAGCTGCATGCAAGGCAGGTGCCCCTATCTGCTGTACTATCCTTCTGTCCCCTCAACTGCATTTTTCAGGTGTCATTCATTCCCTTCACTGCTTGAATCTATTTTGCTCTGATTGTCTGACCAGTCACTGAGTCAGGCTAGGATTATAGAAGCTAAAGGCTCTAAAGAGAAACTTTTAAAAAAATTTATTACACCACTGTGAGATATACAATTACAAAGGGGTTCATAATTGGTTCTCGGTAATACAGTGTTCCAGCACTCATCCCTCCACCAGTGCCCCATTCCCATCACCAATGTCCCCACATTCCCTCCCACCCACCCCCAGCCTGCCTCTATAGCAGGCACCTTTTCTTTTCCTCTCTTTCTCTCTCTCTGTCTCTATCTGTATATATATATATATATATCTTCTTTTACACATTGTGGCTTGCCTTACAGACATTTAGGGTTTATCATGTATGTCTCTTTGTGTATATTCAACGGTGAGCTCTAGTCTGACATTACCATTTCTCACACTTAGTAAAACACTGGTATATATTTATATCCCATTAATGTATGCAGTCATTCTATTTTTTTTTCAATCCGGCCCAGGTATGCTGAACCAGAGACTCTCAGACATGGGGCAGAGCTGCTACTTGCTCTCCCTGTGCCCAGCTGCTCATGAGGCTCCCGGAAGGCATGGTGGTTCTAGCCCTGGCCTGCCACCCCCAGCAGAGCCTCACAACAAGCCAGACCATCCTCCCCTACTCCATGGGGCCCTCCATTTTCCACATCTGGACTTTCCTCTCGACCAACTCCACCCAGCAGACCAGACTATTACTTCCCGCTCACTGCCACTAGCGGCCGCGGTTTATCAATAAATGCTTTATTAGAGGTGACTACAACAGTATTCCACCCGCAAGGCAAGCCTGGCAAGCTGCTTGTGTAGTATTTGATATGCCAAATACCAGTAACATTTATATTAGGTCATTCCTGTGACCTAATATAATGGTTTCAGGCTCTTTATGTTCCTGGAGCAAGCGGATGCCTTTGGGTTCTACTAGCATGAGACAGGACATATGGAGATATTACTGGTGCCTGCTCTAGCAAATAGATGATTAACGGGAAGATAGTGATAGTGATAGTGATAGATAGTCATTCTATATCTCTCCTTTTCCTTCTGACTAATTTCACTCAGCATGATAGTCTCCATGTCCATCCATTTGCAGGTAAATTTCATAATTTCGTCTTTTCTGAGAGCTGCATAATATTTCATTGTGTAGATGTACCACAGTTTCTTTAGCCAGTCCTCTGTTCTCGGGCACCTAGGTTGTTTCCAGATTCTGGCTATCATGAATAGCGCTGCAATGAATAAAGAAGTACAGATAGTGTTTCTGCTATGTGTTTTTGAGTCTCCAAGGTATATTCCCAGGAGTGGTATTGCTGGATCAAATGGGAGCTCAATATCTAGTTTTCGGAGGAATGTCCATATTGCTTTCAAAAGAGCTGGACCAATCGGCACTCCCACCAACAGTGGATGAGAGTCCCTTTTTCCCCCACATCCACGCCAGCACTGAATGCTCTTTCTGTTTTGGATGTGTGCCAGTCTCTGTGGTGTGAGATGATACCTCATTGTTGTTTTGATTTGCCTCTTCCTAATGATTAATGATGAAAAGCACTTTTTCATATGCCTTTTGTCCATTCAAATTTCTTCTTTTTGGAAGCTTCTGTTCATTTCTTCTCCCCATTTTTTGATGGGGTTGGCTGTTTTCTTCTTACAAAGTGCTACCAGTGCCTGATATATCCTGGATGATGGGTGAATATTCTTTCACACTCTATGGATTGGCTTTGTATCTTGGTTACCATTTCTTTTGAGGTGCAGAAACTTTTCAGTTTTATATAATCCCATTTGTTTGTCTTTGCTTCCATTTGCTTGGTTGATGTTGTAGAGTGTTTTTCCTATATTTGCTTTAATGTACCTTATAGATTCATGTCTGAGTTTGAGATTTATAATCCATTTTGATCTGACTTTTGTACATGGTGTTAGAAGGTCTAAGTTCATTTTTTTACATCGTAGCCCAGTTTTCCCAGCACCATTAGTTGAAGAGACTTTCTTTGCTCCACTTAATATTTTTTGCTCCTTTATCGAAGATTAAGAGATTGTATATTTGAGAGTGTGTCTCAGGATATTCAGTTCTATTCTATAGATCTACTGGTCTGTCTCTATACCAATACCATGCTGTTTTAATTACAACTGCTTTGTAGTACAGTTTGAGGTAGGGGAAAGTGATACCTCCCATCTTTTTTTCCCCAAGGATGGCTTTGGCTATTCGTGGGGTTTATTATTCCATACAAATTTCAGGAGTGTTTGGTCAATTTCTTTGAAGAATGTCATGGATATCTTTATAGAATCTGTATAAAGCTCTTGGGAGTATTACCATTTTGATGATGTTAATTCTTCCAATCCATGAGCAGGGAATGTGTCTCAATTTCCTCAGGTCCTCTTTTATTTCTTGAAGTAATGATTGGTAGTTTTCTTTGTAGAGATCCTTTATGTTCTTTGTCAAACTGATTCCTAGGTATTTGATTTTCAGTGGCACAATTGTGAAAGGGATCATTTCTTTAATATCCCTTCTTCTCTTTCATTATTTGCATAAAGGAAGTCCATTAACTTTTGAGTATTGATTTTGTACCTTCCCACTCTTCTATAGGAATCTATCATTTCTAGGGGCCTCTTGGTAGCGAGTTTAGGGTTCTCTATGTATACTATCATGTCATCTGCAAATAGTGATGCTTGGCTTCTTCCTTTCCTTCTGGATGCCCTCTTCCCTGATTGCTATGGCAAGTACTTCCAGTACTATATTGAATAGAAGTGGTGACTGTGGGCAGCCTTGTCTTGTCCCTGACCTTAGGGGAAGGCTTTCAGATTTTCCCCCATTGAGAATGATGCTGGCTGTGGGCTACAGTAGATGGCTTTGTGTATATTGAGGAAGATTCCTTCAATTCCACTTTATTTAGAGTTTTTATCATGAAAGGGTGTTGGATCTTGTCAAATGCCTTCTCTGCATCTATTGATATGATAACATGGTTTCAATTTTTCTTCTGATTGATATAGTGCATTATGTTGATTGACTTGAGGATGTTGAACCATCCTTGCATTCCCGGGAACAATCCCACTTGGTCGTAGTGTATAATAATTTTGATGATTCTTTGGATTCTATTTGCTAGTATTTTATTGAGGATCTTAGCTTCTGTGTTCATCAGGGAGATTGGTCTGTAGTTTTCCTTTTTCGTGACATCTCTGTCTGCTTTGGGTTTCAGGGAGATATGTGCCTCATAGAACCTATTGGGGAGTGTTTCTGTTTTTTCAATTTCCCAGAAGAGTTTGAAAATGATTGGGAGTAGGTCCTCTTTAAAGGTTTGGTAGAATTCACTGGTGAATTTATCTGGACCTGGGCTTTTGTGTTTGGGGAGACTTTTGATTACTGATTCCATCTCGATAGTGACAGGTTTGTTGAGGTATTCCAAATCTTCTTGTTGCAGTCTTGGGAAGCTATAGGAATTCATCCATTTCTTCTAGGTTCTCTTGTTTTGTGGCATACAGGGTCTCATAGTAATCTCTGATGATCTTCTAAAGGAATTTCTGTGGTTTCTATTGTGATGTCCACTTTTCATTTCTGATTCTATTTATTTGGATTCTCTTTTCCTTTTCTCATGAGTCTTGCAAGTGGTTTGTCAATCTTGTTCATTTTTTTAAAGAACCGGCTCTTGACTTCATTGATCTTCTGGATTGTATTTTGGGATTCTATCTCATTGATTTCCATTCTAAGTTTTATTATTTCTTTCTTTCTGCCTGGGATGGGCTTAAGGAGAAACTTTGATCATTTCTAGTTTCCTAATCTTGCTGGAAAACAAGAAGGCAAAAAGGGCAGTGTTCACTCCATTCCTGATCATCAGTAGCTAAGAACTCCTAAGCCTGTACTACTCCTTTTCTAGCTTTTCCTGCCACGTACTACTTGCTCTGTTTGACTTATTTCCCCTGTTCACTACTCCTTTTATGTCAGCTCATCTAAGTGTGTGATGCTCTGAGCCCATAACTCACACTCCCGAAGTCACTTTCACAGTTCTTCCTGTAACCTTGACCTACCTTATCTGAGGTTGAACTCACTTTCTCTCCAGTATCTCTGCAACACCATTATCATTCCCCAACATAGGTAAAGTGATGATGGGCGTCTCTTCCGTAGCTCAGCACTCCTAGACAGTCTGTGTCTGGGGAACAGGTGATGCTGCCTGGCCCCTGGCACATGGAGAAGAAGCCCCTTTTCACCTCGTGAACTCTGTGCTCACAAGCATCTTGAGGTTTTCATTGCCTTTGGAAAGTCAAGAGTAGGAGCTTTCTTCCTTGATTTGATGGATAATCAGGGTTCTGGTTTAATATGTGTATGTATTTATATTTAAATGGCAGCCATTTGTGGTTGTACCATATCTGGGATACTCTGGTGTATGCAAGTCCCCAGGGTTACCCTCTATACTGTTGGGATAGGCAGGGTCTGTGGGACCAGGTTGGAGTTCATGGCTCAGGTGGGCTATGCATGTTCTCTGTGGCTGGAATCAAGGGCTGGCCCTGCATTGTCTTGATTTAATTTTGTTGTTGTTTATGGGCCATACCCAGTGGTGCTCAGGACTTACTCCTGACTCTGAACTCAGAAATTCCTCTTTTGGACAAGGATGGGGGTGGGGGTAGCTCAGCGGACCATATGGGGTGCCAGGGATCAACTCAGGTCAGCTATGTGAAGTTAAGTTCCCTATCTCCTGTACTGTCTCTCTCATCTCTCAGGTTTATCTTTGATACCCTCTTCTCAGGCCAGTTTTGTCCTGCAGTACCCTCTCGGTTCTTACTTGATGTTCTCTGAGCTGAGTCCAGGGGCCCAATGTGGGCAATATCTTCATAATTTCAACTCCTCACTCTGGTCATGACAGCTCTCTGCCTAAAATGTCATGCTCGGTATCTCTCTATTTAGTTATTTAATTTTTTGTTTCGGGGCCATACCTGGTTGTGCTACTCCTGGTTCTGTGCCTGGGGCTCTCTGCTCAGAGATCAAACCTGGGGCCTCCTGCATGTTAAGTGTGCACTGAGCCCATCAATCTGTCTCTCTGGTCCTGCATTTATTTTACAATGGCTTATTTTGCTGGTCTTTCTGTGTCTATTGATTTTCTGTTCCCAAATGGATTCCTATCTTTAGTCTCCTTCCTGGCATCTCCGATGAATTGACTTGTTAGGGGACTAAATTCTTATGCTGCCCCCCATTCCCTTACATAGACTAAAACTGTGTACCCCCTAATCCTAACACTTTGTGATTGTATTTGGAGACAGGGCCTACTAAGGTTAAATATATAAAATGATACGTGTGGGGCCTTGAGACACTGGGATACTGGGACAGGTGTCCTTGTAAGAAATGACATAGGAGAGCTTGTTCTCGGCTTACCAGCTTTGAGGAAAGCCCAGGCAATCAACAAACCAGAAAAGGCACTCTGCGGCAGATGGAACTTTGAGCTGCCAAAATCTATGAGAAAATAAATTTATTGTGGTTTGTTAAGGTATTTTGTTATAGCAGCTGGGGCTGATAGATATAGGCTATTGATCTGAGAATCTACGCCTACGCTTGGAACTTGGAGCTGCAAGCTGGACAGGTGTGCTCTACTTCTGCACAAAGAAAGAACTAACTCTGCACAATGCTCAAAACTGTTATCCTCCATCAGTGACTTCCATCCATCTGCTCCAACTGCAGAAGGTTCAGACACAGAAATCTTCTGACTATTCTATCTGTGCTTCCCTTGTGTCTGATTCAATGCTATTTTTTTCAGTGGGGTGAGGTGGTGTTCAAAATTGTGTTCAGGGGCCAGCATACATTTTTGGTCATCTGGGATGGCAGTTTAATGCAAGCATTCAAGGATGTGGTGCAGCCCAGTCCTTGAATAACCTGGGCACTGCTTAGGGTTTTCAGGGCTGTACCTGGAGGTTTCCCAGCAAGGCTTGGGTGAATGTACATGGAGGCTTGAATTGGGGTGGGTCATTAGCATACGTGTGCCTTAACCTATGCACTATTTCTCTGTCCCACAGATGCCATGTCCTAAGAAAGCCTGTTGATCAAGATGCCTGAACTCTCTGGCCTCTAGTTTTTTTTCTAAAAAGACACGCTACTGAGTTCATCTCTGTTTGTTCTTGTGCCACACTTGGTATGCTCAGGGTTTACTCCTTGCTCTGAACTTCAGCAAAGCATCACTTCTGGCAATGCTCAGGGGACCATATGGGACGCCGAGGTTTGAACCTAGGTTGGTTGTTTGCAAGGCAAATGCCTTACTCATTATACACTCTCTCTAGTTCTACTGAGTTAAACTCTGAATTGTTCTTATCTCCAAATTCCACCTGGTAAACAGAAGAAATGAAGCATGTATATGGTTTCACAAGAAGTAAATGATAGAACTAGGTTCAAACTCAGTTAAGGGGCAGAGAGATAGTTCAGTTGGTAGGGAGTCTGCCTTTCATGTGGCTGACGTGGGCTTGTTCCTCAGCCTCCACATGATCCTCAGAGACCAGCAAGAGTGATCCCTGACCATAGAGTCAGGAGTAGGTCCTGATCACCACGGGTGTGACACCAAAACAAAAAAAATATAGCTTAAGTTTTAGCATTCAATCTACTAGACCAGTCTAGGGCTCTTTCCTTCTTGCTGTAATTATAACATTTTGCTTTTGTAACAATTTATGATCATCCATTTTTAGATAATCATCTCTTTGAGAAGCAGATTGTCTTATGTTGGATGACAGATCTATCTAATCTGGGAGATTTGTTGTTTTGCCCACTCACAGCTTAATCTATTTAAGCCAAGGTTCATTCTAATGAGACCTCTCTTCTATGTAAACACTGCTAGAGGGTGTGGCACTTACAGAAGTCACCTTGATTGAATAACTTCTGACTTATATATCTACTAAGACTTCTATGTTTTCTAGATTGGGCACAGCTCCTCTTTATACCCACTGCACCCAACGTGGGACAGTTAGAATTTACCAGGAGACTACCACCCTTGCTACGTTGAGACTATAGGAAGATTATAGGAAGGATCATACTAGTTTGCTCTAAGCAGGCGAGTGTGACCCTTTCAGTACACAAGAACAAGATACTCAGAATCACCCTGGTGCAGATAATAAGAAGGACCTTGTGGGTACCATCTAGATTACATGAAGCTCATGAAATTAAGATGTATTACTTTATATCAGCTCTCTCTCTCTCTCTCTCTCTCTCTCTCTCTCTCTCTCTCTCTCTCCAGTGTTTTACATAAGAGATAATCTCGGGATTAGTCCTTGGGTAACCTTTGTTTATACATGCAATAGGGTGTGGCACTGCTCTTCTACACTCTGTTTAGGGTTCTTTGTTGACATGACCCTCCCTGTCACAAATCGGATTACTTTGGTGTATATAAGGGGACTGAATTGAGGCCGCTTGCCTTTTCTTTTTTTTTGCTTTTTTGGGTCACACCCTGCGATGCTCAGGGGCTACTCCTGGCTCTGCACTCAGGAACCACTCCTGGCGGTGCTCGGGGGACCATATGGGATGCCGGGGATCGAACCCAGGCCGGGCACAGGCCGGCCGCGTGCAAGGCAAACGCCCTACCCGCTGGGCTATCGCTCCGCCCCGCTTTGCCTTTTCGCTTTCGGCTTTTGGCTCCTCGGCCTTTTTTTTTTTTTTTTTTCACATTTGGAAGTGTGTTTTTTTTTTTTTGCTTTGGGTCACACCCGCGATGCTCAGGGGTTTCTCCTGGCTCTGCACTCAGGAATCACTCCTGGTGGTGCTGGGGGACCATATGGGATGCCGGGGATCGAACCCGGGCCAGCACAGGCCGGCCGCATGTAAGGCAAACGCCCTACCCGCTGGGCTATCGCTCCGCCCCTCCTCGGCCTTTTTCTTTTGGCTATTTATTGGCTTTTGGCTTTTGGCTTTTTGCTCTTTGGCCTTTTGCTCCTTCTTCTGGGTAGGACTCATCTCGGGTGAGATCCTCTCTCTTTGGTGTGGAGACTTAAGCTCTTTTGTATGGTCTAAGTTTGGACCAGAGCTAGAGTTTGTTCATTATATTGGATTGCTGTGGAAGAGATTTTGTACTATTAAAAGCCTTTTTTGGAACTGCACCGACTTGTGAGTTTTCATCTGTTCCCCGGCATCCTTGGAGGTAGAAGAGAACTTCTGTCCTGATACTGTCTGGGACCCCGGTGGCGCCCCGACAGTCTTATTCTTCCTCATAGTCTGGGAAATGGGTAAACCAGTACCTGGTGTGATCTTTACTTCAAGTTAAGGAACAGAATTAAAAAAAAAAATATTTTATCACTGTGAGATAGATAATTACAAAGCTTTTTGTAATTGGGTTTCAGTCATAGTGTTCCAGCACCTATCCCTCCACAAGGAAGAAGTGGTTTCTTGGTGGAGTTTGAGATGATGAAGTGAATTTGGTTAGGTTGAGACAAAAAGACCTCAGGGTCATGGGTTCTGAGCTGAGGTTCGTGGGAGGCTGGTTGGGAAGCCACATTGTTCCTGTGACTGATGGAGTGACAAATACCAACAAGTCACCTGACTTCCTCGCATACCAGTTTCCCGTCCGTAATGTGAAGAAAATAAGAGAACCTGGGTAGTAGAACAGATGAGGTGGAGAACAAAGAGCTAATACAAATGAGCATGACACAGTGTGGCTCAAATTGGAGTTACCAAGATCAAGTACTTCTAAAATATTACTGATAGTAAACAGATGTGAAAGTTCACACATGCATCAAACTACCTCTTTGAGTAAATTATTTTTATACTTATATAGAAAAATGCCACAGCTGCTGATTTAAGAAGTCAGTTAAAAGTACCACTAAATTTGTACCAATATTGGTTATCATAATTTTCCTAACCAGTGTTTTTGACTACATTTCAGTTATTAGTTTTGGGGCTTCCCCCATCGGTGTGCAGGGCTTACGTCTGACTCTATGCCCAGGGATCTCTACTGGTGGTGCTCAGGGGACCACTACTATATATGGTGCTGGGATCAAACCCAGCTTGGCTGTATACAAGGCAAGCACACTACATGCAACACTGTCTCTCCAACTCCTTGGATACATTTTAACCTTCCATGGGATTCTCACAGCCGGGAATCTTGGAAACCAGGCTGTCAGCAGGCAGGAAGATATGCACAACTTTCAGGGATTCGGAAGCATTTTAAGGCCACATTTCTTATCTTCCAGTACAGACCTTCTTCATTTTACACAGATCTTCACATTCTGGTCTCATTGTTAAGCTGAAGATGTTTCGGGTGGAACTGCATTTAATACACCTACCCTAAGTGCATGTTAAGAGACCACCTTACCCTGTTCAGTTTTTTTTTTTTTTTTTTTTTGCTTTTTGGGTCACACCCGGCGACGCTCAGGGGTTACTTCTGGCTCTGCACTCAGGAATTACTCCTGGCGGTGCTCGGGGACCATATGGGATGCCGGGATCGAACCCAGGCTGGCACAGGCCGGCTGCATGCAAGGCAAAGGCCCTACCCGCTGGGCTATCGCTCCGCCACAGCTGTGCAGAAGTTTTGCATCAGTCTATGTTTTGGGCAAATATCACCAGCCAAAGTCTGTTTTTTGGATAAAGTGTTGAGTATCTCACATTTGGGTGTTTTGCAAACATGATAAAATGATAAAATGAAGAAAGAAAAACCACAGAGTCCCCCAGTGTTTGGTATTTTTCCCTTACCCCTGAGAAATGTAAATGACTGCCAGAGACACCCAGACCTCACAGGACACACTGTAAATTTACTATGGCCACATCGGCTTTAGGGAGGCTTTTCACTGCTGCTAACTCTAGAGACCCCCAAAGAATGGTGTATAGGTCTGCAAGTAGTCAGGAACCTAGGTTTAGGATGTTAGCTGTGTTTATCAGCTGCCCTCCTCCCCCGCCCCCAGTGATCCTACAGCCAGCATCACAAGACAATTGTGTCTAGCATCATAAACGATCAAAACTCCCAAGTTGGTTTTCCACCTAATATGCGTTGCCTCTGGACCATGGAGTTTGAAAAACTGAAGCTGGGCGAGACTAGCCCAGTGGACAGAGTGCATGTAGCAGGCTGGGGCAAGGACCCTCACCCTCGCCCCCTGACCCCGAGCACAGAGCTGGTGGTAGCATGACTTGGATGTGGCCTAGTAACCAAAAAAAAAATCACACATACGAAAAACCCTAAAACAACAAGCTTACCTCCTCCCCCCATCCCCAAATGAAGAACCAACAGTAACTTGGACAAAATTCAGGGCATGTGTGTTCCTAGTCCTTAAAAGGAAGGTTGCACTGGATATTGCCTGTCGGATGAGAATCTGGTGATGTTAGCGCGCCTGGTGTCCCTGCCAGAGAGGATCCAGGTGTTCCAGGCGGAGCAGGACGCAACGTCTCATGAACTCCTTAGAAGTCTCCCTGGAGCCCGGCAGCCAGGGCCGGTGTAATCAGGAATTCAGCAGGGGTGTCTCCGTCCGTCCCAGGGCTGCAAGGCACCGTGCGCGCCCGAGACCCCGCACGTGGTGGTGCGCAGCGGAGGACCATAAGGCAATGACGCTTTGCAGGACGGAGCTCTCCGGCCGCCAAGGGTCCCCGAAAGCCCAAGGACTAATGGCCTTCGGGAGCGGCTGCCTGGGCCTGATCCTCGGCACGTCTCGGCGACCCGCGGGGCCGGGACTCGGGTTCACCGCCCGGAGAGCTGCGGGGAACCCGCTGGGCCTTCAATGAAGAGAAAAGACGGCGGGACTCCTTTGATGACCATCGGTGCCGTCTCTAGCCCGCTCCTCGCACCGTGGTGCTCCGTCCGATGCTTTCGGCCGCCCGGTAGCCACCCAGGCCGGGCCCCACGTCCAGCCTAGCAGCGGCCCCGGTGCCCCCGCCGAGGCCGGGCGTGCGCGGCTTCCGCTGCTCCTTCCCTGCCGCCGGCGGCGGCGCGCGGGCGCCGGGGCTTCCCGAGCGCGAGTCTCCTCCCCCGCGCCCCGCCCCGGCCCGCCCATCTTTGTCTCGGCCGCGCTCGGCGCTGACTCTCGCCGGGGCCTGGTCGGCCGGTGCGGGTGTGGGGCGCGGCGGGCGCGGCGGAGCGGAGCGGCTAGCCGGCCCGGCCATGGTGTGAGCGGCCGCCCGCACGCGCCCCCGGAGCCGCCCGCGCAGGCCGCTTCCCCGAGCAGGCGGCGTCGGCGGCCCGGCTGGGCCCGCGCGCTGTGGCGCAACGGCGACATTTCTCGGGCGTCTCTCGGCTTAGGGGCACGGAGAGAAGATGGCGAACGACTCCCCGGCGAAGAGCCTGGTGGACATCGACCTCTCCTCCTTGCGGGTGCGCGGCCGTGGGGCGTGGGTGCAGGGGGCGACGGGCGCAGGGGATGCGGGGTTCCGCGGAGAACGAGGGGCGCGAGGATCGCGGGGGGTGCGCGGGGACACGGGGGTCCGCAGGGGCCGCTGGGTTCGTCAGGGGTGCGGGGCGGCCGGAGTCGCGGGGCGCCGGGGCTCCGTGGGTGGTGCGGGACGCAGGGTGTTAGCTGAGGGTGTTGGTCGTGGTGGGGCGGGGGCCGCGCCCTGGCGCGCCCCGCGCCCCTTTGTCTGCTGCGCCGGCTACTGCGGGGCGCGACCATCCTCCGCTGCCCCCTGCGCCCCCTTGCAATACCCCCCGCAGCGCCCCCTCGGGCCGGGCAGAGTTCTGCGGTGCCCCCATCGGGCCCGCCCTCTCCCCCCTCCTTCCTCCCCAGGACCCTGCGGGGATCTTCGAGCTGGTGGAGGTGGTCGGCAATGGCACCTATGGACAAGTCTACAAGGTGGGTGTGGGGCGTCTGTCGCGGGGCTGCCAGAGGCCGGCAGAGCGCTGTAGGGGTCCGTGTCCAGCAGCGCGCTCCGGGGCCTTTGTTGTTTCCCTTGGTTCCGGACTGCTACGCTCCCTGCCCATCCCACCCCGCCCCGACGTGGCTGGCCTCCCCAGGGCTGCCCAAACTACTGCTTGTTCCCTCTGACTCCTGGCCAGGGCGCTTGGACCACGTGTGACCTCCCCGACGTGGGTCCTGCTAGTGGGCGCGCGGGGAGGGGGTGTATTTGGGCCGCAGGAGCTGGAGCTGGAGCAGCACCGCGTGAGGCTTAAGAGAATCTGGATTCCAGGAATAACCTGTTTGACAGGTGTGTGATTGGAGCAGAAGTGAGCGGAGCCGGGTGGGGGAGCAAACACTTGCCCGGCTCCCCTCTCTGTGAATCCACCGAATTTGGGGAAGGTCTTCCCGGGAGGGCATCTCCTGAGACAAATCCAGAGGTCCTCGGTCCAGGCCACCACCTAGACCGCTCTGATGAAAGAGCTGCAGGCCTTGAACATCTGACTTAGAGCAACGAGCCTCTCAGATTGATTCATCCACTTTCCTATTTGTTTGTTCTTGCTAAACATCTTTGGAGAGTTTTTTTGTGCCACGGGTGAGGATAGGGGCACGGGTGGGTATGGAGAGGACTGGGGACCAGGCTTTGCCCACCGTGAAATATTGCCATTGTCTGGGTACTAGTGGAGGCGGTGGGAACCGAGTGCGGAGGGTTTCTTAGGCCCGAGCCAGAGTGGATTCCATTGTCTCTGCCGGCTCCATCCCGGAGCAGCTCTGCACAGCCCGACCTCCCGCTCTGTGGTCTGAACTTGAGCCTGTGTGCTTTGGGGAGCTCAAGTGAATCAGCATGTGTTTTCCTGGCTAACTGTTGGGGCCAGGGCCAGTTTTGAATTTGAAAGGGAGCCCTGTTTGCCCTGTTCACCCAGCCCTGCTGGATTGGGAGGCTCTTTGGAAAAGTTTGGGGAGGTTTGTGTCCAACTCCCCCATGGCCTGGTAACTGGCATAGGGGACTCCTCCTGGCTCTGTGTGCTTGAGCCCCAGCAGCTGTCACTCTTTTCTAGCCAATGTTCCCCACTGCATCTGAGGAGGGAGCGTGGTGCTCTTCCAAGTGAGTTAGCCCGAGCTTGTTTTTGACCTGCTTACACAGTGGTTGGATTGTTTGCAGCTTCTTTTGGGTCAGCATAGACGTGAGTGAGTGAAGGGCAGTGAAGTTAGAGTTGGTTAGAAACGAACAGTTTGTTTTCAAAAGAAAAGAAGTAAGAAATAGAGGGTGTGTTCACTGGTTTTAAGAGGGAGCTTTTCACAGTAACGTTTGGATAAGTTCAGGTCTAAGTTTGCTCCCTTCTCACTTCCTCTTTGATTTCAACCCTTTCTTCCCAAGCACTTGCAGAGCTTTTGCTGGGCACTCCATTTAGGAAGTATTTGGGCAGAGGCAGTGCTCAGACTACAAAGTATCCACAATTCAGGAGAAATTCTCAAATTATGTACACCAGAGGAATTAGGAATGTGGAAAAGAGCATGTGGTCTCAGACAAAACCAAGGCAGAGACTTTGCTCACCAGCGTTTTTTTTTTTTTTTTTTTAGTTATAGAGATTTTCAAACACAAGGAGAGAGATCATTGGTTTGTTTGGTGCATTCTTCCTTGGCCTATTTTAATGCAGTGCCTAGAGACCATTTATTTCACTCATAAATAAGCAAGATAATTTTCACATAATCACTGTGCTACCTGAAACTGATTATTGAATGGCAACTGTGCAGTGTTAACATATTCCTGCGTGTCATGTTCATGTCTTAAGTTTTTTTTTTTTTTTTTCTTTTTGGGTCACACCCGGCAATGCCCAGGGGTTTCTCCTGGCTCTGCGCTCAGGAATTACTCCTGGCGGTGCTTGGGGGACCATATGGGATGCCGGGGATTGAACCGGGCCAGCACGGGGGCCGGGCCAGCACGTTTGCCTTGCACTGGCCGGCCGCGTGCAAGGCAAAAATGCTCCTACCCGGCTGAGCAATAGCTCCTGCCCCAAGTTCTTTAAGTCTTACAACCTAGTCCTGGGGAATTCAATTGTAGAATTGGTGAAGATGGAGACAGTCGTCATTTTCTTCTGTCTTTAAACACATAGTTTTCTAGAGACATTTGCTTTCTTTCTACGAGTTTATAGAGTAATCTTGTTGCCGTGTTTTGCATATGGATTTTTTTTTTGGGGGCATATGCTGACCACTACAGCATTTGTTTATTGATGCTAAACATTCACTAGTATGAATAGTATCAGACTTTGGAAAACTATTTGTGACTAATTTGTTATTTATAAAGAATTTTTTTTTAAATCATAGTCTCAATAAAGAATTTTAAACTGAACAGCTTGTCTAGATTTATTGTTATACTTTTATAATGTGATTGCAGTTTTCCCCCTATATTTTCCCCCTTTATTTCTGTGCTGGGAATTGAACTCAGGGCCTCACTTGTGCAGGGTAGGTGTTCCACCATGCTATAATTCCAGCCCAGAACTTTTCCGTTTATAGTGACAGTGGTTGCTTACTTTGAAAATGGGAAGTGACGGTGTTGCAAGAGAATTTTCTGAGATTTGATATGTTCTGTGAGAATAGATTTTTCTGGGTGAATAAGTTATAATTTTCTTTATCTCTGACAAAAATGGTAAATGCTCTGCATGTACATTGAACAGTACATAACTTATTTTTTTAAATGATGTCAGAACATGGTATATTCTATTTACAGATACTTTTTAGCTTAAGCTATATGTCAAATTAAAATGCAGAGAAAACAGAATTTTCCTGATTGCAGTCACATACTATGCATTTGAAACATGGTGTCTGTAGGTGGATTTGGTGCACGTTGAGGAGACATTGTGACTTACTTTCATCCAAGGGAACAGTGGGTGAACAGTTGAAGGCAATAAGAAAGTTTCCGTCGTATTCTGTTTTCAATTCTATCTTGATAGGGGCTTCCCCTGTGGTGCCAGGAGGGCTGGGGACTGAGTACTATACTCCGAGATGCACTCTTGGGTGTGGCATCTGGCTCTACCTGCAGATGCTCTGAGGACCAGGACACGGCGTGACAGGTCACCAGGAAGGGAGCCTCTGTGCCAGCCCTCTGTGTTCTCTCTGCCTGGCCCATCGCATTTTTAATACCTCTGTCCCTTTCAGGAAAAATTAGCTGTTCTGTGGCAGAAACAGTGGCTGTTGTTTCTGGAAGTGTCAGGAGAAGGGAGATTCTTCATTATAGGGGCCTGTGTCATATGTATTGTATGATATATATATATATGTATTATATACCAATTATATATGTTTATCATGTATGATAGATAAATTATGCAAAAAACATCACACTTATGATATATATCACACATATATGTGATATATATCCTATATATGATATATATCACATATACATATGAGATGCCAAATATATAGGATATATATATGTATAATAGAGAAAGCGTTGGACGGGAGCCCTCCAGGGAGACTGGCCCTGACTCTCCTGCAGGACAGGTAGACACCCAGCTCGGGCCTTGCAGATGGGAGCACTGAGATGTGAGAACCTCTACCAGGAAGGATGTTCGAGTGTGTCCCCCCGCCAGGCTCTGCAGATGTGGCCCGTATTCATCACAGATGGGTGGGGAGGGAGTGAGTGTTCGCAGAAGGGCTGAAGAGCCCTTGGGGGGTAGCAGTGCCAGGAGAGCAGGGAAGGGGAGCAGGTGCCACAGGGAGAGGGAAATTGTTCTCTGCGCACTGAGGAGCCATGGGCAGTGTTTTGGGACTGGGCTTTTGTGGGGTGTGGGGGGCGTGCTGGGTGACTCTTCAGCTGGAGCAGTCTGGTGGCTGGCTCACTGGCTCCGAGAGCCCGGAGGGGTGCTGAAGCCCATTCTTGGGCCTGGTTCCTGGCTAATTGCCCTGTGAAGACCACTCATAATTGGGAGACATCTGTGTGGCCCTTTGAATGGCCGCTCTGTCCCCTGGGATAGAGTTTGTGAAAGTGTACAACAATAAAGTCATATAAATTGGCTTTTAAGACCATTTGTTTTTAACAGTTTGGCATGAGGATGTACACTTTTGTGAGGGGTTCTTGAAATGTTAGTTTTGAGTGTAGCATTCCTGGTCCTATCCATGGAGCCAGTGTGGGTTTTGTAGAAGTTGGTAGTGTCCTTCGGAGAAGGGCGAGCTGCTGAGTGACATGTCCAGACTTGTCCTGAGACACAGTTCCTCCTACTGGAGGGTTCTGTATGCAGTTAAGGTAGAACGCCAACCCTGTTGAACATGCTTTTGTGTGTAAGTCCCTTGAAAAAACAATCACACACTTCAGAAGTCTTGGCTTCAGTATCTAGATCAGCAACATTCGAAGTCTTCTGCTTCCTTATTGCTTCAAAACAATGTAGCAAATATTTGATCATTTGTATAGCTGCAAACTTGTATTTTTTGCACTCCCCCCAACTTTTACTGACATAGGTATATTTCTATAGCTTGGTGTCATACTAAAATAATATCTGGGAGTACTGTGGATCCAGTGTTATCCTCTCTCTAGTGGCTGCTTCGGGAAGAGCAGGCAGCTTGCTTGTGCAGGAATTGAATGAACCTGCTAAAACAAGGATTAATCCTAAGAAGGTTCTCTGGAGGCTAGGGTGAGGCTCAGAGGTAGAACACTTGCCTTGTGTGTATGACACCCTGGGTTCAGTGCCTAATACTGCAAAAATTTCGTTTTATTTTCTCCTTCCCTTTACTAGTAACTATTTGGTTAGATGATTGTGAGTAGCTGCTTGAGCAGAAACCTGCCTGTTAGAGCATTCCGTGTTTTCTGTCTGCTGTGTTGTGTTCATGATGTCTGAGCTGCTTGCCATTAGCAGAAGGCTTTTAGTTTTCTCCATTCCAGTTCGTAGAAAGGCTGGCAGACAGCCGCAGTGTATAAGGCAAATCGCACTCACTAGCATCGGCTGCTGTGGCAGAGCTGTTGAGCAGCGGTGTCTCAGCGATGTGATTGCCCTGCCCCCACTCCCCAAAAGGTGACTGGGGCGGGCTATGTGGCCTTGACTTTGTCACACTCAAGGACTTACTCTGCAATAAACTTTCTAGAGCAAACTCCTGGGAGTGATTTCAGGGTTGTCGTGATTTTAGGCTGCCCCCCTTAACTTTTAAGATCAGTGTTTAACTCCTCTCCTCCTCCCCTTCGCCCCCACCCAGTAAAAGCCAGTGTGTAAAAACTTATTTCTCTGATACGGTAGATAAAGCATATTCTGTTGTACTGTAAGTTATCCTGTGAAGTACTTGCAAGTTCCCAGAACTTGTTACTACAGAGTAACTACTTGTGTTGCTAATGCAATACTTAACTGTTTTTAACTATCTGTTCTCTTAACTCTCACTGATTCAAGCTATTGCCTGGGTCAGAATGTTCTTAGCTTTAGGGGTACAGGGAACGGTCAGTATCATAGCAAGCACCTCCTATATGCCGCCCGAGTCTGACCCTGGGCAATTGTGAGCTTTTGAGCACTGATGTGATGACGTGGTGACCCCAGAGCTCTGCTAGCCCCACTAAGTTGAGGGAGAGCAGGGCGGTGATGTCACTAGAGGTGAGTGTAGTGTTATGTGGATGACCAGGACGACATTATGTTCCCTGTGCAGGTGACTCAGTTCTCAAAGCCCGCTGGCTTGCATGAGAGAGCACACTCCTGGGGAAGCCCCTAGCTGGGAGCTACAGACTGGACAGGTATTCAGAGCTGGTACCCTTGAAACTCTGACACTTGCCATTTGTAGCATCCTGAGGTACTTCTGAGGCAGTAGGGGAGATGAGGTGCAAAGTGATTGGGTCATACAAGCCTTGTTTGGGGCCTTGGGCTGGACCCTGTTTTGCTTGTTAGCATTGTGCCCTGTGGGGAAGGAAGGTTTGCACTTACCCACAGGCCTGTGGAAAGAAGCCTGACCTAGAGTCGTATAATGGGCTCTTCAGTTCTCTGACTTTATCCTGTGCACTGGAGCATTTAGATACTGCACACAGGCAGTGTGCTACTGGTGAGGCTCTGCTGGGGCTCTCACAGTAGCAGTGAGAGCTGCTACTGGCTCTCACTGTGCCCAGCTGCTCATGAGGTGCCCGGGAGGGGTGGCAGGTTTCTAGCCCTGGCCCGCCACCCCAGCAGAGCCTCACAACAAGCCAGACGACCCTCCACTCCATGAGGACCTCCATTTTCCACATCCGGACTTTCCCCTCGTCAGAACTGCACCCAGCAGACCAGCCTATCACAGCCCAGCTCATCGAGATCCACCCTGCTGCAGTCTTTTTTTAATCCGGCCCAGGTATGCTGATCCAGAGACAGACATGGGGCAGAACTGCTACTGGCTCTCACTGTGCCCAGCCGCTCATGAGGTGCCCGGGAGGGGGTGGCAGGTTTCTAGCCCTGGCCCGCCACCCCAGCAGAGCCTCACAACAAGCCAGACGACCTTCCACTCCATGAGGACCTCCATTTTCCACATCCGGACTTCCCCCCCGTCAGAACTCCACCCAGCAGACCAGCCTATCACAGCCCTGCTCGCGCGGCCTCAAGCGGCTGCGCAGTTCATCAATAAATGCTGGATTTTGAGATGACTACAAGAGTATGCTACCTGCACGGCAGAGCCTGGCAAGCTACCGGTGTTGTATTTGATATGCCAGATACCAGTGACAATTATAGACCTCATTCCCTGACCTGATGGAATGGTTTGAGGCTCTTTATGTTCCTGGAGCAAGCAGGTGCTCTTGGGCTTTAATTGCATGAGACAGGTCATATGGAGATGTTACTGGTGCCCGCTCGAGCTAATCGATGATGAACAGGAAGACAGTGATACAGTGATACACAGGCAGTGCCTAGACCCTCTGGGCCGCTGAATGCAGCTACAGGGCTTCTACCAGCAGTAAAATACAGTAGCAGAAACTGAAATGAAAATTAGACAAAGTAACAACTTGTTCTTGAAATCAAAAGACATTTCAAGTTACTGGGAAAGTTCTTTTGTTTTTGGCCACATGAGGCAGGGTTGCATGGGACTAGGTACTTGGGGGGTCACTCCCAGAGCTGCTGGAGAACTATGGCTGGTGCCAGGGAGGCGCCATTCATCTTCGCAGTCCCTGGTGTCGAGGTGTGTTTGGCTCCTTCCGGTGTGCAGTCATCTGTGAGTCCCCGGCAGCAGACCACATTCACACTCCTAGCCACTGAGCCGCAGGGAGGCCAGTGCTCTTGGTGGGTCTTTGATTGATTTGTCGCATTGCAGATTCAGGAAATGCCTTGGGGATTTTGCCCAGACTCAGTGGCTCTTGTGCCTATGAAAGTAGGGACCAGCCTTCGATGTCTGTGGCTTTGTGCTTTGTTGAGAAAGTGCTCCGAGATGTGGGACTAGTGTGACTATCTTGGGTCTGGCTAATGATAAAGTGCTTACCAGATTTTATTTATTTATTTATTGTGGGAAGCCCACACCCAGTTGTGCTCAGGGCTTATTCCTGGCTCTTGGAGGGCTTAGGAGATCTCTTTTGGAGGGCTTAGGAGACTCCATGGGGTGCCAGGGATTAAACCCAGTTTGGCCACATGCAAGACAAGTGCCCTCCCTGCAGTACTATCGCTCTGACCCCAGTACAGATGAAAAAATTTAAAGGAAAAAGTTCAGTGACTTGAAGAAATGATTTTTTTGGGATCACAGATAAGTAGGGCTTTAAAAACTTAACAAAGCTGTGAACATGGTATATGCTTGTAATTAAGTAATACTAAAATTCCCATATCAAAGCTTACTCATTCCCTAAAGGCTTCCCTTTTTGATGTGTTTAGTTGCCACATACAACATATGTTCAGGTCTTTCTTAATCATGTCATGATTTTGGGGATAGGCCCTTCCCAGAGGCCACCTTTGGCACTGCTGGGTCTGGTGGTACTTGTCTGACAGGCCCGTGGCAGGCTCTGTGCAGTGGGTGCCTGGGCTCACCAGAGAGGGGAGCAGTGCTGTCTGCTTCATGCCTGTGTTCCACCACTGGTTTCCTGGCTCCTGATCTGAGACTTTTCTTTTGCCTTATTACATAGTTGCCGTGAACCATCAGTATAGAGCTGAGCTGATGGTTATTGAAGTATACTCACACTCGCCCCTCAGACGAGTTGACTATACCTGTATGTTCAGATAATTGTTTTGTGGCCGGCCTTTGTCACTGCTACTCGGAGAAGCAGGCCGGTTCCCTTATACTCCTCCAACACTTTGCCTTTGGTCCTTGTAACCATTGAGTTCTTTATGTACTTGTGGTTTCTCTGCTCCTCAGATGGCCTGGGAGATAAATGTTAAGTCTTTATCCACAGTTACCCCAAGCACTGAAGTATCAATGTGACTTAATGCCTCCCACAACCAACTTATTCATTCTCTTTTCTTTTCCTCTTGTAGTTGGTCCCTCCCTTGCTGACCTGATGGAGTTGCCTCCTGGTTCTGGGACTTCAGCCTTGTCCTGGATGCTAGGATCTTTTTTTTTTTTTTTGATCTGCTTCTTTATTTTCCTGAATCATTTTCTGCAGAAGAAGAAGGGCTGTGGGGCCCCACAGGTCTTATGACCTTGGATGATTGAATAACTCTTCTCCCTTTACCTGGGGCATAGAAGATAGCAGGTGCAGATGTTCTAGGTTGAGTATCCATTTCCCACTCGAACCGTGAGAATACTTCTCTTTCATTGCAGAGGATCCTGCTTGAAAGTTCTTTTGGGAAGCTGTTAGTGTGTTTTCTTTATCCTCTTGTTCTTAGATTTCATGAGTGTCATTCGCTGTTCTGAGTGGTTGGCTAGTTATTATCATCTGGAAATGCCCGTACTTTATGTTATGGGACACTCAGTTTTTCTTTAACAGTGTTTGTTGGTTCTTGATACCTTGGCAGTTGTCTCCTGTGCAGCCTGATGGCTAGGGTCCTGCCCAGGTACCTTTGGAACCCAGTGGATCCCTGTTGGGGACCATCTTAGCTGTTAGGATTATGGGGTGTGGGTTGCAGCAGGGTTCAGCGCATTCTGGTCTGCAAGCTCCCTAAATGTCAAACCATCTTCTAGGTACCCCTGCTTCAGTGTCTTCAGGAAGAAGACCCTGATTTCTCATAGGTATGGGGTGCTCTGGGGTTTATAGAAGGTTAGAGGCCTGCAAATGCTTCTCGTATTGAGTTTACCTCAGTGTTTGGCCTCATCAGTGTCTCCAAGAATTCAGAGTTCTGTGGGGTGGATTGCCTCCCTTTTTGGGGTTCTTTGGAGGCACTTGCATGCAGTGGTTTTTTGGGGGAGGCGTCCTGCCCTTCTGCTCATTCATCAGAAACCGAGTCAAGGGATGGTACCCTTTGTTTCTTGATTCTTTTGCTCACCCTGTAGTAATTTTTATGGAGCTTGTCCCCCACCTCTCACCTCATTGACTCATGTGCACCGGATCAGAAAGTAGCCAGAACTTTGTTTTTGATTTTGAACTTAGAAATTTGCTGTGTTTGCCTATCTTCATCCAGAAAATAGTAACAGCAGCAAAAGCACAAGTGCTAAAATGAAAACAGTAAAGCAGAGCCTTCATGCTGGCCTCTTCGCTGTGCTGGTTTTGCATATGGGAGGTATACGCATGGGCCAGCGAGGAAGAGGAGGTGTACGCAACAGCCGGGTGCAGAGTGGTGCTCTCTTAGGGATGACTCCACTTGGAAAAGATTTGCAGAAGATAGAGAAATTGGTGTTTCCGATTCTTTTGTTTGTTTTTGTATTGAGGCCACACCCAGCAATGCCCAGAGGTTACTGCTGGCTAACTGCATTCAGGAATTTCTCCGATGAGGTGCCTGGGATCTACACCAGCTCCACTGCACCCTACCCACTGTATTATTGCCCTGGCCCACATCATATTTTTAAAAGCAGCTCTATTGAGGTATTTCTCTGTATTGAGAGAGTCACTCATGTCTAAGTAACATTTGTCTGGTGATGAGCCATTTACTGTAGTTCATCCCTTGGCACAAGTTGGTGTTAAAGACTTGCAGCCCCTAGCAAAAGATCCTGCGGACCCGGCCTGATTGAACCTTTTGTCATCCCAGACACCTCTGACAGCCACTGGTCTCTTCTCTATCTAAATTTGCCTTTTTGTGAATGTCTTATGGAAGTGGAATAATGGTGCATGGTGTGGCCTCGTGTGTGGCTCCTTCCTCTTTGTTTAATGCCGTCTACAGAGCATTGTGGGAGCTTATCCCCTTTCCTGCCTGACAGATCCCTGGAGGATGACATGCTTGTTTTTTGCTCACTCAATCCATGAAAACTATTTCCTTTGATTCTGGTTCACTCTGTGACTCTTCGTGCCGATGCTCTTTGACCTGGTGCTTCCCCGCCCCCCCCAGCCATTCTGGCAGAGGAGGTGCCAGAACCCAGCTCAGCACCTCTGTGGAAAGGAGGCGAGTATGAGCTTGTGTATCCTTTGTGAGTCCAGACCCATCCCTTTCCGGTGACCCCAGGTGCCTGGCTACTTCCCGGAGCCTCTACCTGCCTGTCATTAGTCATCCCTGTGACTCTGTCACTTTACAAACACAGTAAGTCTCTTCTCACAGTAAAGGCCGACTCTTCACTACCACTGAAGTCATTGCACTCAGGAACGAGGCCAGACCAGTTTTTCCATCTCGGTTTCCCCCAGCCCTGGGGTGGAATCTGTGCTTTAATGGACAGGCTTCTGCCCTGTGATGCTAAAGTTGGGGTTTTTCCTTACCCTAAGAAGAAGCTATTGACTCACCAGCACTTAAAAAACAAAATTTATTATCTTTGGTCACAAGGATGTATGTGAGTTGTATAATTTGTTACGTTGGATGGGAAAAATAACTCATTTGCTGTAAGTATACTTTCTAGAATATTTGTTCAGAATTATTCTCCTGGTTCTTTCATTAGGAACTTAACTGTGTTGAGATAGAGTCTAATTACCTTTCATGGTAGTATACTTGCCCTTCAGAACTGCCTTGTCCTCTGCACAAAACTTGTATCTTAAACAAGATTCAAGGTGTGTTTATGCATATGGAAATATAGCTTAATTTTTTTTCTTCTTGGTGTCACATTCAGCAATGCTTAGGGGTTATTCCTGTCTGCACTCAATGGCAGTGCTCGAGGGACCATATGGGATGCTGGGGATGGAACCCAGTCAGCCACATGCAGTGCAGATACCCTACTGGCTGGTCTATTGCTCCGGCCCTCAAAATTCATTTAATCTTCCCAGCCCAGAAACCTGGTTTGTGCTGTGGTCTCATTGTACAAGCTAGTGTTTAATTCAGAGCCCTCAGTAAATACTACTTACATATGAAGTAGTACATTGAAACTTAATAGATCTGGATGTGAGGCCCAGGAGATACCCCATGGAGCACATGCTTTTCATGTGTGAGATCTGGGCCTGGTCCATGATAGTATATGGTCCTGGGCACTGATCTGGGGAACCTCTTAGAACTACCATGCACATTTCTCATAAACAAACACAAAATGGATTTTCAGTAGGGAAAGACTTTTTGTAAGTTCTCTGAAAGTATAATTCAGAAAAACCGCATATATTTAATGTGTACACTATGGCATTTTAATAAAGGCACACATTTTAAATTGTAAAGAAAAAACTTAGCTTCTCTGGTACTTACAGGCCTCTGAACCCAGAGAGCCCTCATCTGCTTCCCTGACCCTCTTTCCGCACTTGCCTACTAGCTTTGTGACTTCAGTTTTGAGATCTTGAGCAAAAAGACGGAACGTTATCAAATATACGTTATTCCTTAAATGTCGGGGATGCTGCGGGGTCCCCGACAGTGTCGGGACGGAAGTTCTCTTTTACCTCCGAGAACACCGGGGAACAGATGAAAACTCACGAGTCCGTGCAGTTCCAAACAGGCTTTTAATAGTACAAAAGCTCTTCCACAGCACTCCAATATAATGAACAAACTCTAGCTCTGGTCCGAACTTAGACCATACAAAAAAGCCTAAGTCTCCCACCAAAGAGAGAGGATTTCACCTGAGATGAGTCATACCCAGAAGAAGGAGCAAAAGGCCAAAGAGCAAAAAGCTGCAGGAGCCAAAAGCCGAAAGCGAAAGGCAAAGGGGCCTCTAGTCAGTCCCCTTATATACACCAAAGTAATCCGATTTTTGACAGGGAGGGTCATGTCAACAAAGAACCCTAAACAGAGTGTAGAAGAGCAGTGCCACACCCTATTGCAGGTATAAACAAAGGTTACACCAAGGACTAATCCTGAGATTATCTCTTATGTAAAACACTGGAGAGAGAGAGAGAGAGAGCTGATATAAAGTAATACATCTTAATTTCATGAGCTTCATGTAATCTAGATGGTGCCCACAAGGTCCTTCTTATTATTATCTGCACCAGAGTGATTCTGAGTATCTTGTTCTCCGTATACTGAAAAGGTTACACTCGCCTGCTTGAGAGGAAACTAGTATGTTCCTTCCTATAATCTTCCTATAGTCTCAACGTAGCCAGGGTGGTAGTCTCCTGGTAAATTCTAACTGTCCCACGTTGGGTGCAATGGGTATAAAGAGGAGCTGTGTCCAATCTAGAAAACATAGAAGTTTTAGTAGATGTATAAGTCAGAAGTTATTCAGTCAAGGTGACTTCTGTAACTGCCACACCCTCTAGCAGTGTTTACATAGAAGAGAGGTCTCATTAGAATGAATCTTGGCTTAAATAGATTAAGCTGTGAGTGGGCAAAACAACAAAGCTCCCAGATTAGCTAGATCTGTCATCCAACACTTAAACTTACATTTAAGGAATTTCAGGGATGCAGTTTACTGGGGAATCCCAGATTCTGGCCTGAGAATTGCCTGGGGCTGTGGATGTGCCTTCAAGTGATGTGCGGGCATCCTTGCTCACTCCCTAGGGCACCCTTGCTGCGTGCTCCTTTGCTTCTGAGGCATGCCTTTTGTTTCGGGGCTCCTGGGTTTGAACTGGACCGATTAGAGCAGTTCTGGTCTCTGGGTAGAAGCCGTCTCCCTCCATTCTCAGTGCCTCTTTCCTTGTCCAACACAGACTGGTACCAACCAGCTCTTTCCTCCGCCTTGTTTTGAGGACCTAGTATATGTTTTGTGTTTTGCTGTAAATATTTGGAGATGCTGTGCTGGGGAGAGCCTTTGATTCTTTCACATGTTCTGTCCTCTGGCTGGTGGCCGTGCGCTGAAGGACAGTCAGCCCCTAGCTTTGTATAGACACAGGCTGGTGTATGGCCAGGGTGAGGTGGTGAGGGCATGTCGGCTGGAGTGGCCAGGCTGCAGCTTGGCTCTGGGTCTCTGGGGAGCTTCAGTCTGCTCCTATATGGGCAGGGCATCTATGGGGCTCTGGCTAGGACCTTCATCAAGATTCAGGTGCCTCTGGGCAGTGTCTGCTTTGTGGATCTCGGTGTGATGGTGACCTCAGAGTGCATCCACTGCACGCCATCATGCACAGTGGGGGTTGCTGGGCAACTGTGGTTCCTGGGCCTGGAGCGTTGGTGACCGGTTCTGTGATGCTGAGGTGGGTGAGGAGGTGGCGGAGACCAAGGTGCCCTGGCAAGTCTTTCCCTGCACTGCTTGTTTGCTTTCCAGCAGGGCAGACGGGCCGGGGAGACACTCATGGTGCTGAGTCCAGAGTTTACAGGAGAGCCCCAGGTTTGATCCTGGCACTGCTTGGTCCCCAGCTCCTAGCGTAGAGTAACCCCCTGAGCACCTCCACGTGTGGCCCCAAATCAAAGCAGACGAACCAGAGATTGACAAGGAAAAAAAATTCCTTTCCTGAGCCTACTAAGTAAAACAGTTTTCCAGGCTTTCCAGGGGGAAAGATTTGACCATCAATAGAAAAACTAGGTGAAATCGAATGCGCTGAGGGAAGGCCTGTAGGTGACGAATGCTGGTCTTCTGACACCTTCGCATCCCGCCCCCCTGTGTGTGGCTGAGCAGTTGGGGCGAGTTGCACAGGACTGGGCTTGGCTGGAGGCCAGGGGTCATCCTGCAGAGCTGGGGTCACACGTGGCCATGTAGGTGCTGCTGTGAAGTGAACCTGACCCCATGAGTGTAAGGCAAGAGCTCAGCCTCGTTCCGTGTCTTGGGGACCTTGGGAGCTAGCCCTGCATAGCCGAGACAGGTGTTTCGTTAGTTTGTTACTCATGTTGCTGAAAAAGTGATTTTGTCTTCATCTTGTTGTCGTCTTCTTCCTCTTTCTCTTCCTCTTTTCGTCTTCTTCGTTTTTCTTCCTCTTCCTCTTCTTCCCCTTCTTCCTTCATTCTTCTTTCTTCTTTTCTTTTTCTTCTTATTCTTGGGCCACGCTCAGTTAAGTCCAGGGCTTACTCCTGGCGTCCTGGCTCTGAGCTTGTGAGATCATAAGTGGTGCCAGAGATCAAACCCAAGTTTGACATCTGCAAGGCAAATGCCCTACCCATTGTGCTCCAGCCCCTTGATTTTTTTTTCTTATATCATGTAAGGAAAGTGATGGGAAATAACCTTTACATACGTGATCTTGACTTCTCGCCATCCCCTTTTCTACCGAGAACTTGTTCTCAGTGTAGTTTCTTTATTCCTCTTTTGGTGGGGTGGGGTAGGGGTTTTGTGTGGATTAGCTAATTGTTTTTTCATTCCATTTTCTCTCCCTCGCTGGCTTATCAGCTGTAAAGTCTACTTGGGGTTTGCAGGTTGTTTTAATTTATGGTGTCTATTTTTGACCTCTTGATAGTCTACATTCAAAAGGTACTCGTGCTTAGGAACCTTATAGTAGGATTCCCATTTTTCTCTTTAATGTTATACTAGGGCATATTTTATTCATTCATTCATTTATTTATTTATTTATTTATTTATTTATTTATTTATTTATTGCTTTTTGGGTCACACCCGGCAATGCTCAGGGGTTTCTCCTGGCTCTGCACTCAGGAATTACTCCTGGCGGTGCTCAGGGCACCATGTGGGATGCTGGGGATCGAACCCGGCGGGCGGCATGGGCCGGCTGCGTGCAAGGCAAACGCCCTACCTGCTGGGCTATAGCTCTGGCCCCACTAGGGCATATTTTAATTTAAAATTTTTTTCTTTTTTGTGTCCTGGGCCACACCTGGGTGCTCAGGGGCTGACCCTGCCTCTGCTTCCGAGTGATCCTGGCAATGCTTGGGGGGCAGCGTGTGTGGTGGCACTGGGGGTTGAGCCGGGGTTGACAGTGCTGTGTTGCTGGGTGTTGCCGGGTCCCTTTGTCCAGTTTTTCAAATGGTGTTTTTTTGTGAGAGTTCTTCATTTTGAATTCAATACACGGTTTGTGAAAACATTCACTCCCTCTGTGAGTTGGCATTTCACTTTCTTAATTAATGGTGTACTTCGAAGCACGAAAGTTCTTAATTTTGAAAAAGTTTATCTGTTTTACTGCCTGTGCTGTTGGGTTCCTAGCTCAGAAGCCACTGCTTCAGCAAGAGACTGAGGAATTAAACCTGTCGTGTCCTAGAAAGTTTAGAATTTTACATTGGTTGCCCAGAAGTTGTTTCACTTGTTTTGCTATAATTGTTGAAAACTACTTGACATAATTAATTGTGAGGATTAGCCTGTGCTTAAGCTGCCGAGTGAACAGTTTTCCAAATTTTGATTCCTAACTTTGTTCCATGATGACTGTGTTTGTCCTGTGCCAGTAGCCGCTGTCTTTTTTTTTTTTTTTTTTTTTTGATCACACTCTATGATGCTCAGGAGTTACTCCTGGCTCTGAGCCCAAGAATTCCTGGCAATGCTCAGGGCGCCATATGGGCTGTTGGGGATTGAACCCAGGTCTGCTGCGTGCAAGATAGACATGCTATCCACTGTACTATTGCCCTGGACCCAGTAGCCACTGTATTGATGCCTGTAGCTTTGTAATGAATTTGAGATTGGGAATGCTGAATCCTCCAACTTGGTTCTTTAGCGGAACCTGTGGGTTTTACTCATCAGTTTTTTGTTTTTGTTTTTGGGCCATACCCAGTGGTGTTCATTACTTATTTCTGACTTTGCACTCAGAAATCATTCCTGGTGGATTCAGGATGCCGGGCTCAAACCTGGCTCTGCCATGTGCAAGGCAAGCGCCCTACCTGCTGTATTATTGCTGTGGCGGCCCTCCTGCTCTTAGAATCACAAAACAGTTTTCATTTAACTTTCTCAACTGCTTGTTTTAAATATTAGAGAAGAGGAAGTGCACAGACAGATTCCATCCCAGCCACCTATGCGAAATGAATGGGAGAGAAGGTTTTGCTATGTATACTTGCTCGACTTGTGAAGAAATCTCAACTAGAAATTAGTTTTCATTCTGGAAAACGATGCGATCTTTATGCAATGTAATTTTTTTTTGGGTTCATCGTCTTGTATCACTTGTATCTCTTGTCTTCCCATTGATCATCGATTTGCTTGAGCGGGCACCAATAACATCTCCATATGTCCTGTCACATGCTAGTGTAGCCCAAGGGCATCTGCTAGCTCCAGGAACCTCAAACCATCCCATCAGGTCATGGGAATGAGGTCTGTAATTGTTACTGGTATTTGGCATATCAAATACGACACGGGTAGCTTGCCAGGCACTATCTTGCGGGTGGGATACTCTTGTAGTCTCCTCTAATCTTGAGCATTTATTGATGAACTGCGAGGCCAGGCTGTGATCAGCTCTTCTGCTGGATGGAGCTCTGATGAGAGGGGAGTCAGATGTGGAAAATGTCGGCCCTCATGGTGGTGGTGGGTCCTCTAGCTTCTTGTGAGGCTTTGCTGGGTGGTGGGCCAGGGCTAGAACCCTCCATCCCTCCCGGTGCCTCGTGATCAGCTGGGCACAGAGAGAGCTGGTAGAAGCTCTGCCCCATGTATGTGAGTCTCTGGATCATAGTCTTGCATAATTGCTTTATTGTATGGGTTCGCATCTGGTCATGCTGGGGAGGGGGCATGTAGTGCCAAGGACTGAACATAGGACTTTGCCCATGTAAGGCTGTACTTTGCTAAATTTTAATGCTTACATAGGAAAGTTGAACAGTTTCAATCCTGTGAGCATACACTTGACAGTCATCTTATGTATCAGTGTTTTTTTGGGTTGGACCTTCCAGGCAGGGCACCCAGAGCCCCTTTCTGGTGACACGTGGACTGTTCAGTGCTTGCCATTAAGGATGTGGAGGTGCTCCAATCCTGAGTGCTGGGTGCATGAGGGTGCCCCCACTGGTACTTTGCAGCAAGTGATACCGGGGCTGAGCGCTTTTTTTTTTTTTTTTTTTTTTTGGCCACACTTAGCAGTGCTCTTGCAGCAGAAAACCTAGGACTTAAACCCTCTCTGACCCTTTTAGACTTCTTCAACCCTTGACTTTGGTTTTTTTCAGTTTTGGGTTTGGGGCTGCACAAGGCATGCTTGGGCTCTCCTTTCAGCATGGTGCTTGGGAGACTGCATGGGGCTGGGAATCAAACCCCTGAGCAGCCCATGAGCAAGACTTGACATAGAGCCACATCCTCGGCCTGTGAATGGTTAGATTGCGCAGATTAGCTCTCAGACTATCGGCAGGTGACAGGCAGGGTGTGGCAGCTGTCTAGAGGACGCATGGAAAGGGGTGGACAGAGAGAGGCTTAGGAAGGCCAGTTGCTGGTTGTGAAGTTTTCCTTGAGTTGTGTCTAGTTTGGGGTTTCTCAGACTTGAACATACACTTGCTTCAGCTGGGCGGCTCCTTAGGGTGCAGTTTCCGACTCGGCACATCTGTGATCTGAATCAGATTCTGCCTCTGATGCACTCATGCAGTGCTAGAGTGATTCCATGTTCTGAATCCTCAGGTCATGGATGGACAAAGAAGTTGGAGCAGGAAGTGTTGGTATTTCCCAGTTAATTTTTGGACTTTTGTTGGAATGCGCTTGTTATAAAGACCATTTAGTTGGGCCCAGATCATGTTTCATATGTGTGGCTGCACAGTGCCTAGAGCCTGGGTGCTAGACGGGTGATTTTGTAAGTGACTTAACTCTCGGTGGGGAGTCCCGTATATCTGGGAATCAGAGGGTGTTGTGGGGTGGATTCTGGCAGATAAACGGGTGAGCAACAGGAACTTCTGTGACTAGCAGGTCAAGACAATCCAAAGACCCTAGGTCTCCCCCCCACTCACCCTCCATGAGTGGCTTTAGTGTGAAGACAGCTCAGTGATGTGCTCTCTGTCCCTTGTTAGGCAAATCGTTGGCAAAGTCATATGTGAACCAATCATGATTTTCCTGATTCATTTAGTCTGTGCCGGTTCCCGGTGCTCAAGTGTTTGAGGTGATGAGTGGTATAGTATAGATGCTGGTTTCTGGGTCAGCTGTTGAGGGCCCAAGATGGTATCTGAGCCATTACACAAGTTTATGGTGAAAAATAGATGACAACATTTCCTGGAGAAGGTTGGGCATCTGAGTAGGCACAGAAGCCGTGTTTAAAGGTGGCAAGGAGGGGGCAATTGCTCTGAGATCAGATGTAGAACTCAGGGTCACCTGCTGTCCTGCACCCTGGCAGACCAGGGGTGTCAAGTTGATCCATGTGATAAAAAATTTGGATACTTCCTTGTGAGAAGTTCTCAAGGGGAACTGCAGGATGGAAGGTTGGAAGGGAAAGATTTAAAGAACTGTTAACTAGGATGCCATGGATATAGGCAGAGTGTTGTGTATTACAGGTGTTATTGTTGGGCTACACCTGGTAATACTGCCTGGTGAACCCTTGTAGTGCTTGGGGACTGTATATGGTGCTAGGGACCAACCAAGTTCTGCAGGATATGAGGCAGGTGCCTGACCACTGTATGGCCTCTCCAGCCGCTAGTTATATGTGCCTGTTGTGTGTAAGGTCACTGGTTTTGAATGTTGAAGTCTTGCAGTTGTGGGATAACAGTTCTGGAAATAATTTCAGAGAATAGGGTCTGCCACATTCTCCCGATTCTGCCCAGAAAGCACTCCAAGCAGGACTGAAGATTAAGTAGGGAACAGTGAGGTAACCATGTGATCAGCTGTATTGGAGATTGTTGGATGGACGTTCACTTGGTGCCTGCAGTGAATTGTTGATGTTCTTTCTCCTGTCTTGGTTATTTTTCAAGAGTGCACTTGACTGAAATATACTGGATTTATAGTCTGTAGTAAACATACTGTATGTAAAATATTGTGTATTTTCTGAGATAATATGCTGGTTCTGTAGTAGTCGAGCATTATTCTTTATTATTCCCTTGATTTTCTGATTGTACTTCCTGAAAAGTCATGTGCTCGGTTAATTTAATAACCTTTTGGTACTTTTTTTTTTTAAACGTAGGAGTAATTATTAGATTTTATCTGTTTTAAATTTCAATTTGAAAAACAGATGGAATCATTTCTGGAGTTTCAGCTTTGGCAGAAACATGTCACATTTTGCAGCTTGTTGCATCAGCTTACTGGTTGAGAAAAAAATTTTATTTGGCTTTTTGGGGTCACACCGCTGATGCTCAGGGATTATTCCTGGCTCTGCTTTCAGGAATTACTCTTAGAGGTGGTGGGGGGTCCATATGGGATGCTGGGGATTGAACCTGGCTTGGCTGCATGCAAGGCAAACACTCTATCCATTGTACTATTACTCCAGCTCCAAGGAGAAATAATATTTTTAATGCTCCATTTCTGTGTGAGTAAGAGTAAAGCTGCCTTTTCTTATTTATTTAATTTTCTTCTTTGCCTCTATCCCCTAAATGGAAAAGTCATGAATTAGTTGATTTTCTGACTTGTATCATTTTAACAAGGGGCTTGGCTGAGGCTTCAACTTTTGGGAGTTTGTTGAGAAGACATCTCATCTGTCTGACTTTACACATAGTTTGGTTGGATTTTCCTAGGGTGTGTGTGTGCTGGTTTGAGGAAGGGGCCATGGTGACTAAGGTCTGGAGGATTGGAGAATCATCAGTGCCTCATGTTCTCTGAATGCCCAGTACTGCACTTGTCAAACCCTAGGAGAATGCCTGGCACCTTAGGTGAGGACATGTCCCCTAAGATTGCATTCACAATACAAACTTCTTGTATTGTAACTAATAATATGTTAGTGCATTTTCTTATAAATGCTTGCAGAAAGTATAGGAAAGAGATGTTTAAGATACTTAGTTATATATCTAGAAAGGTATGGAAATTAGACTTTGGATAAACACCAAGGATGGATTAAGTAGATAGTAATTTGCTATTTGCACAACTTCTTGAAAAGTCTTAGAATAGCTTCTGTTCTTTGAGATTCAGGGTAGAAAGCTTGTTCCCTGCTGTTGCCGAGACTCCAAAATACGTGGGTGAAAGGAGTTTCCCTTGAAGAAACTTGGGAGGTCCAGAGAGACGTACCTGGTTGTGTGTAACTTGCGTGCGGCTGACTCTGTTTAATCCCCAGCACTATGAATGATCCCCTGAGCACAGCCAGGAGTAATCCTCGAGCACAGAGTCAGGAGTTAAGTCCTGAGGATCTCAGGGTGTGTCCCAGTCCCCCAAAAAAGACAATGCAAGACAATACAAAGCAAAATGCAACCCCCAGAACAACAGGATGGACAGTCTGGGAGGTTCTTGCCTTGCCTAGCATGAGGACCTGGATTTTATCTGCAGCAATGCCCACATAAACCTGGTTGGCACTGGGTGACTCTTGTTGCGTGGGCACTCAGGGCTACCACCCTGTGGGACCTGCAGCCTGCTGAGACAGCTGAGAAGCGCACACGTGGTGTGTGGGTTACAGCAGAAATGCCACCTATGATAGCCGCTTGGCCAGGGTAACAGCTCAGGACCTGCGGCTATAGCCTGCTGAGACAGCTGAGAAGTGCACACTTGGTGTGTGAGTGTTACAGCAGAAATACCACCCATGACAGCCGCATGGCCAGGGTAACAACAGCTCAGGACCTGTGGCCAACTGCACCAAGTGCGGTCTCGCTCCGCAGCCCTAGAAGTGGGTAGCTGGCAGTCTGCCGGCTCACAGCATTGAACACTCACTTTGAAACGTCTGGCTGCTTTTGTGAAAGACTGGAAATCAGGCATTAGACCCAGCCTGATCTGGGAACCCATTCCAGGAGCCCCTGTTCCGGAGTGAGAGATGGTCGCAGGTACACAGGCTGTTGGAGTCGGAGCTGCGGGCTAGAGGAGCTTTCCCCAGCCCCCTCGGCTGCAGAAGCTCTTACCGAGACCCACGTCTTCTGTAGGGCGCCTTCAGCCTGGGCAGTGGTGTTTTGTGGTCTATATCTGTGTCTCACGGGGTGTCTGTGACCGTGCGGGACTTGACAGTGGCCCTTCCCAGTGAGTGGCAGTACAGTTGTCACCATCCTCTGCGGCATGGAGGGCAGCGTTCCCAGCAGCCAGGTTAAGGGTCCCGGACAGAACCCGTGGGAGCTAGGGAGAGCCTCTTAGTTCTGTGCCTCACAGAGCTTGCTCTTGTCACCTAGAACCTGGGTCCCGTTTTCAGAGGGCCGGGCTGGGTTGGGGTAGGTGCTCCCGAGCCCCTGGCACCTGTTTACATTTCTAGGCGAAGGTCTGGGTGTTCCAGGAACGAGTTGTTCCCTTGTCTGGTATTTCTGCCTCCTTTTCCACATTCATACTTTCTTTGTTGGATGAAGAGAGTTAACTTTGGATCTAGAATTTAAGGACTTGTTCTCACCTAGTAGTGAGAGATTTATTTCACTCCAAGAACTTACATATAGATTTATTCTAATACATTACCCTGGTCTATGGATGAGGTTCCCCTCTCCCTTTTTTCCACACCAGCTTACTGTTTGGGGATACCTTTTGGTGCTGGGGATCATCCAGGGCTCCCACAGGAGAATCTCATGTCTATCTGTTTGTCTGTCTGTCTGTCTGTCTGCCTGTCTCCCTTCTCTGCCTGCCTGCCTTCCTGCCTGTCTGTCTGTCTATATTTTAAAGCTCTGCAAATCAGGCTTGGGAGGTACTAATTTTAAAAACATTTGTTTCATATCAGTAGTGAAATAGTTACCGGCAAAATGGTTTGGGCTTGGGGATGGATGGGAGTGATGTTGAGTCATGGGCTGGAAATTGGAGCCTGGCTGTTTGCCATGAATGGGTTGACCAGGTGGCCTCAGACTTTCTAATACAAGTGTATGTGTGGTTTCGCTAATGCACTTGTCTAGAGAGAAAGCCAACAGAAATGAAGGGACCAAGGCTAAGCCTTTGGACTATAAGATCAAACTGTGGATATGAGAAGGGAGGTGACTAATGAGACAAATGTGCTAAAGGATAGAATAGGATTCTCAGGGTGAACACTGTGTGGTATATGCAGATCCTGATTCTGTGAGGTCCCGGGTTCAATTCCTGAAAGGGCGAAACAGAACAAGCATACACATCTGCCACTTACGTTGAATGGCAATGCTCTGTGATAAAATGTTTAAAAAATAGGTCGTGAGTTGATGCGTTAATGTTAATGTGGATGCATGGGGCTTTATTCTACACTTTGTTTTCATCACATTTCTAGTTTTCCTGACTAGAAAGGTATGTGTGTGTGAGAGAGAGAGACAGAGACAGAGACAGAGACAGAGAGACAGGCAGAGACAGAGAGAGAAGAGAGACAGAGAGAGACACACACAGACTCGCCTTTTGAAACCTTTGTCTCTTTTCTGTAGTCTATTCTGGTCACGGTGAGGTGTGCCCACGGCCACCACATCACCATCCCCCAGCCCGCCTGTGTCCCAGCGAATGCACTGGGGCCACTTGGGAAGCCCCGTGCAAGCGCGCGGGCAGGTCTGAGCAAATACCACCCAGCACTGTGGCTTCCGCCTGCAGGGAAACACAGAAAGAAGTGTGCTTTCAGACAGTGGTCCCGGCCAGAGGCGGCAGCTGCATGCTGTGGAGTGACTGGTAGGTGACGTGCCCAGCCTGATGCTGTGGCAGTCACATGCTCCATTCAGTGCTGTGTGGGCCTTCGTTGGGTTGCCCTTGGCATGGCTTTCCTCCCCTCTCCCTAGCCCTTCTGTGTCTGGCATCTCGCTGGTATGGGTGTGAGTCTGGATCAGTCTGGAGCGAGTCCTGCAGGGAGCCCTCATCTGCCACTCTTTCAGCCTCATGGCTCCCTCAGGTTGGACTGTTGTTGCTGCAAATTAACCTTACTCTGGATGGGATAATTATTAGACATTTCTTGTGTTGTATCTTGACTAACCAGTCACATCACCGTAGGTGTTAGGAAATGGCACATTTAGGTGTCTGGGGCCTGTGTCTAATTCCGGTGATTTGAGCTGGGAGGAATTAGCATGAGAGCTGCTGTGCAGTCAGTCCTGGGGTCCTGGTGTCGCAGTGCTGCTGTGTACCACCCACTAAGTGTGTGGTCTGCGACGGGCAGGTGGGTAGATGCTGGGTGCTGTGCCAGGGAGCTCTTAGCAATTAACTGATGCATTTAGTGCATTGCCTTTGATTTTGTTGTTAACCAAGAAATCCATTACTTTTAATTGCTTATCAGCTAATATTAGCTAATCATCCCGGAGTTAATTGTTGGCATGCGGGTTGTGAGGCAGCTCCACAGTTGGCGTGGCTGGTGCTCTCCTGTGCTGTCATTGAAGCTTTACTCAGACCTTAAGTGACTTGGTTGGAAGCCTGAGTGGACAGCACCTGGAACATGCTTCTTTAAACTGTATGGGAGAAAAAAAAAATTAACTGTATGGGAGAGAGTAGAACTTTCCTGGAATTCTTTGGGACTTATTTTACATGCATTGGAAGAGGAATTCATTATTTTCTAACAGTGTTTGATGGGAATTAGGCATGGAATAGTCAACATTTACTCATACAGCTTCCTTATTAAAAAAGAAGCTTGGTACAACTTGAAGTGACCAGTAAATGTTCCCATCTCAAACCCCAGGAGCAGAGAGGTATTTACCTTGCATGCAGCTGACCCAGGTTCAGTCTTCAGCACCTCAATGGTCCCTGAGCCCTGCAGGAGTGAACCCTGAGAGCAGAGAAAGGAGTAGCATTTATCCTGGGTACCACCGGTTGTGACCCAAACAGACAAAAAAATGGGGGAGGGGTTGGGAACTGGTTAGAGACTGGGGAGGGCCCAGGGGCACATCCTTGAGTGAAAGGGACTTCAGTGGGATGTCCCGGCTCATTCGTGTGCCCTGCTAGGTTGCCTCCGGCTGCAAGCCCCCTTGCCCATGCGCGCTGGCATTGAACCCCAGCCTATTTTGCTTGGCTGAGTTTGATGGCTCAGGACACCCAGCAAACATGCTGCATTATTTGAAATCAAGACTAGCATCCACTAGAGCTTATCAGATGGCCTGTGTTTGAGACTCAGCTTTCCCTTTCTTTGCAAGAATATACCTGATACAGAATGAAAAAGAAACAGGCCCTTATATATTGACTTGCCTGTCAACTCTTTTGTAGAAAGCCGTGTGCAACTAGCCTTCCTGCTGGGAAGCGTGGGGCTGCTGCAAGTTCCCCTCAGTCCCTTCAGTAGCCGAGCGGCACCTACTGAGAGGATGGACCACTGACTTGGTGATGCGTGCCTGATTCTGTGCCCCTGCCACTTCCGTGCTTCTGCCCCCGATGATTCTGCAGTTGGGAGTCACTGGAGCTTCAATCCTGTGATGGGCAGCTGTCCGTCACAGCTGGGCTCCCCCTTCCAGTTTGGAAGCCGGGGCTGCAACCTGCATTTCCAGCCTGTTATTTGGTTCTGTGGAAGCTGCCCTGCTGGGGACCACAGTTTGAGGTCATCTCCGTGACCAGGACTGCGTGGGGCGCTCTCCCTGAACACTATTATGAAAAACTCGAAACCCACAGAAAAGTGCAGAGGGCTGTAAATGAGTATCTGCATATGTTGGTCTCCTAGACTTAGAAGCAGCACTTTACTGTATTTGCTTTCTCATATAATCCATGAGTCTGCTCTCTCTTTTTAAGACTGTTTTTCCTAGAGTAGTCCTACAACAAAACTAAAAGAAGGTGCCGACATCTGCCCTCTTCCCCTGTGCAGCTTCCCCTGCAGGGGCGCGTCTGTCTCTCTGCACCCTACCCTGGCTTATCCTGCACCCCTAACCTGGTGCTTGGTGGGTGCATTTGTGCATTCTATGGTCTGGGCAGAGAAAAGCATATCCATAATATTCACCATTCCAGCAGACACAGAGAAGGTTCATGGCCCTAAAGAGCTTTGTTCTGTCCAGTTTTCCTTTCTCCTGAGTTTTGACAGTCATTGTCTTTTTTAACTTTTGAGAAGTTGTATATTTCTGGAGTGTCAGAGTTGGAATTATAGAACTGAACATTTTTTTTTAAGAGGGTCAGGAGAGATTGTGCAGTGGCTAGGGTACTTGCATTGTATTGCAGCTGACCTGGGTTTGATCCCCAGCATCCCGTCCGGTCTCCTGAGCACCACCAGGAGTGATCCCTTATGTGCAGAGCCAAGAATAAGACCTGAGTACTGCCAGATGTCTAACTAAAACCCCAGAATGTGCAGATGGGGGAGTATAGAACCCAGGACTTCACATGCCAGCCACATGCGCTCGCTCTTCTCTTGCTCCTGGTACTGCCATAGTGACCTCTCTGATGGTCACTAGTGAAACCCAAGGTCATGCTATAATTCTCATTGTTCAGTGCGCGGTCCAGTGTTCTGATGCCAGGCATGTGCTGGGTCCATTTGATGGGCCACACTATGCTAGCAGTGCTCATGGGCTGGGAATCCTGTGCAGCCCTGGGGCTGCGGCCCTTGTCCCAGGGTTTGTTTTTTTGTTTGTCCTGGGGCCTCCCCAGTGGGACTCAGAAGCTTGAGGGCCCCTGTTGGAGATTCGCAGTCTTGGTCACCTGCTTACCCTTAGCTCCGATGCCTGGGGCCACACCTGGTGGGCTGGGGTCTCTTCCTCACCCTGTGATGCTTGGGGAGGAGGTACATATGGCACCATCTGGCAGCCCTCCCAGTTTTTGTAGAAGCCTTTCAGAATTATTTTCAAGACAGCATTTTTGAGAAAATTGCAGAAATTGGTACCTTTGACTCTTCTACACTCCAGCCTATCATTAAATGGCATGCTGTGTTTGTAGGTTTTTTTTTTTTAATTTAAAGGAAAATTTTCATGTAATGAAATGCCCAGATCTTTAAGAGCTTTACATTAATAGAAGACAGTGCATGCATCCATTTAACTGAAACCTCATCAGAGTATAGAACATTGCAGCTGCACCAAAGAGCTTTCGACATTTTTGCTCTTTTCAGGACCCTGTGAATGAGTTGATACGGGCTGTGTTCTTGCTTAGACACTGGTACAGAAGGTCTCTGCGTTGAGGGCATCCACAGGAAGCCCCGCTCTGCTTCCTGTGGATGAAATGGATTTATATTTGGGAAGATGGCAAATTCAAGCCTGTGGCATTAAGAGAGCTGGTGAATATTGCACAAATGTGCTCAGTTTCCAGGAATCTGTGAAGGGGCCAAAAATAGAATGAGTGTGAAAGCAGAAGCAAGTCGAGATGCAGTTGAAAAATGGCTTGTGGGGGTGTGTCGGTGCCGCCTCCTTTCTGCCATTTTCTTTGAGCTCTCTGAAAATGGTCCATAACGCAAACCTTCTAGGAGGCATTGCCCAGGACATTTCTGTGATTGCCTGTCCTCATTTACAGCTTTTTTATAAAGTGACAGAGTAAGAACTGCGGTTCCCTGGACCCTTGGTGGGGTCAGTTTGGTTGGCCAGTGGAAGAGAGCGTAACTTCCTAAAAACTGCATCGCAGCTTCATGCCAGCTCAGAGGCGTGTCAGTATATCAATGTTGATTTAAAGGGCACAGTAAGTTTTCACACATCACTAAGTACAGACCAGTTGGAAATGAAATGATGTATAGCAGGTGTGGAAAGGTGAAGGGGTTCGAGCATTACCACGATGCTACACCCTGTTCTTCCTTTGTGTTCCCTTAGGATTTATTTAGTTTTTGCTTTTTTGGGGGGTCTCGCCTGGAAATGTTCAGGGGGTTGCTCCAGGCTCTGCACTCAGCAGTTACTCCTGGTGGTGCTCAGGGGACCATGTGGGATACCAGGGATCCAGATGCCAGGGTCGGCTGCGTGGAAGGTAGATGCCCTACCCGCTGCATTATGGCTCCAGACCACTTAGGATTCTACTAAAGTAAGCTTTGGTTCCTGATGGATCTCACCTTTCTTTCCACTCTAGAAAAATCAGGAAAACCATTCAAGATTTCACTCTCTCCTGTGAGCTCACCAATAGTGAACTTGCCTCTGTATTGCTGCTGCAAGTTTTCATGGTCCTATGTATGGCAAGACCAGAACTGAAGGAGGGGGTGTAGGTTTAATGTAGTTTAGTGATTGTTAATGGATGGGGCATGGAATGAGTCTAGAAAGCTCTTGGACGTTGTTCCTGTCTGTGGCCTGGTGAGGGAGGACAGATGGGCCACCGGGTGCCAGAAGGGCTTTGTGGGCTGGCTGGGTGCAGGGCAGAAGCACCCACCCTACTACCTTGCTCTTTGCTGCTTTCTTCCTGCCCTGCTGAAACATCCAGAGCGAGTTGATGTCTAATACCTTGAAAGCTGAATGTTCCCGGGCTCCGACTGCCAAGGCTGGACTCTGTCTGCCTTGTTTCCCATAGTCCTGGCGGCAGCTTGCTTGGTGCTTCTGTGGCTCATGTGTCCAGCAGAGCCTCATAGCGGCTCCAGTGGTCAGGGGTTGCCATTGCTCAGCACTGGGTAAAGTCCGACTCTTGCACCATGACTCTGGGACCGGCTGGGCCTGCCTAGACTTGGTGGGGGCAAGTCACTTCGCTGTATGTGGTTGCCACATTGGCCATTTTGTCTGGCGGTCCCTGATTTGACCCAGATCCTACCTGCTGGCACCTGAGACTGGTTGACACTGACTTCCTCAGCTGGGTTTCTGTGGGCACTTTCCTCTTTGTGGCACTTTTCTCCTTCCTGTTCTTTGCACCCATACACTTGGCACATTCATTTGCATTGATGTGACATTTGACCCATGGTGAGCCCTTGCTTGTTAGTTCTCATTTTTTTTTGTTTCTTACTGGTGTTAAGTGCCAGTGGTTTTTATTCAGAGGCACAGCTGACACGCCCCGCCCCAGTGTGTGTTGCCAGATGATTGCCGCAGTGTGTCGTGCCCATGTGTCGTTGTACAGTTCAGTTTTTTCCTGTGATAAGGATTCAAGAACTCCTCTGTTGCCAGCTACAGCATCATTTAGTCACCGGTGCTGTGCGTTACCTCCCCAGTCTTACCTCTCTCATAATTGGGAGATTGCGCCATTAACACTTCACCGGCGAGGGTCGCCCTCAGCCTGTCCTGTATCCACACTCTGTATCCGTCAGTCTCTTCTCTGTGACTTTGGACTTGGGCATTTGTTTTTCTTGGAGGTGGGTATATTGGGGCTTATTCCTGGCTCTGTGCTCAGGGGTCACTCCAGGTGCTGCTCGGGGGACCATATGGGATGCCAGGGATTGAGCCCAGCTTGGCCGTGCAAGACAAGTGCCCTACGGCTGAACTGTTGCCCTGGTGCCTTAAGGACTTTGGCGTTTCTTAAATGTAAGTGCAATCACATGGTAATTGTTTTTCTCTTATTTTCTTAACTTTAGTTTTGGTTATTTGTTTTGTTTTTTCTTTTTCTTTTTGTTTGTATTGACGGTCCTCAGAGCACCATATAGGGTATCGGGGATTTGAAACAGGGGTTGCTACATTCAAGGCAAATACCTGAACCCCTTACTATCTTTTTGGTACCCTTAATCTTTTCTTACTTTAAGCATGCACTTGGCCCTTACACGTTTGTGTCCAGCTCCCCAGAGGTCAGGCAGGGACACCCAGGGTTGGCCACCACAGGTCCTGCAGCACCCTCAGTCGAAAGAAGCAGAGTCAGTGTCTGTTTTTGTGTGTCCACCCAAAAGGAGCCCGTTGCTGGGGTCCCCCTGTTGTAGCACCTTGTGATTTTGCATCCTGAGCTGCAGAGGGACTTTGAGTCAGGGTGGGGCCCACACTGCTGGGTGCAGGTGTGCAGGTGAGAGACACACTCCGTTCTTTCTTTCAGTCCTCACTGTTTGGCTTGCAGTAGCATCGTATATTTGCTGAATGAAGTTCTGCTCCTTCACCGCCTCTCCAACAGCACCCCTGGGCCCTTCGACCCCATCCTGGCGCCACCCAGTTCACATCCCCCTGCTGCTTCCCCCACTGCTGGGAAGTCTCAGGTCCACACTCCAGGGCCAAGGTTCTCCTTGCTCCATTCCCCCCTGCCCTCCTCGCTTCTCTCCTTACTACAGCCGGGGTGCTCACTTGCTCTTTGCTCTCCTTCAGGCTTCCTTTAACACAGTGCCTGTCCGGGTCATCCAGGTCTCAGCACTCCGTACGTGTCTCTAAGCTGCGTGGTGACATATAGGCCACAGCTCCTGCCTCCCCTTCTCTGCCATTTTTGTGCTGGAGGAGCACTTCTGAGACCTTGCACGTGCCGGCATCCACAGGCCCCCTCCGACCACGGCCCCCTCACCCCTCCCGCATTTCCTGCCGTCCTGCCCTTGGAAAGCTCATTTCTGCTTGCCTGGTGCTTCATGCTTCCCGCCCTCGGTTGAGCTGTCTGCACACAGGAAAGGGGCAGTTCGAGTTTGGATGATGAAATGTTAGTCATGATGACAAATCCCTGATACACGGATGATAAAGCACTTAATAAAATCGAATCCTGTGTCATTTTGTGTCACCTGCACACTCAGCGAGTCCCTCTGTTGGGGCGTGTCTGTGGTGGCACCGGAAGGCAGGAGTGCTCTGGTACATGTGCCCGTGGCCCCAGGTTGCCAGTTTCTTCCCTGGCCACCGGGAACTGGTTAATGAGGGCCGTGCCCCCTCTTCCCGCTGGTATTCAGTCTGATTGGCTCAGACAAGTGGGGAATGTTAATGGTCAGTCCTGATTCTGTCCTGATTCCTCATGAGAGCTTTTTGCTCCTTCTGTTAATTGCCTCTGCTGGCTCTGTCTAGGGACTGCTTTGTGTTTCTGCTTCCTGTTTCTGCTTCGTGCTGTGGAGCGCTGCCTCAGAGACTCGGGCACTGCCACTCCTTTCTCTGTTGCTCCAGGCCAGGAACCTTTGTCTGGGTGGGTGACTCAGGGGGAAGAAAGTTTGCAAAGGAAAGAAGCTGTCATGGCCAGGCTCCTTACCCCGTGCAGGCCCAGACGATGCCCTTCCTCTCTGCTCACTCCTCCCTTCTCACGCCTCCACTCCTGTTCCTGTATCCCTGGCCCTTCTCACACACTCTCATTCTGCCAGGAATGAGTGGATACAGGTACAGGAAGGGCGCTGCTTGGTGACAGTTCTGCAGGTGAAATGGAATTCAGGGAGGCCACCGAGCATGCCAGCACCACCCAGCTAGGTGGTAGCCAAGACCTCAGCCTCGCATGGGCTTGCTCTGTCCCATGGATGCCATTGCTGCTGTCCTCATGCTAGGGAACGTGCTGCCTCCCGGGCCCCCAGCACATATTTGTGAGCTGGGGAAGCACCCGCCCCTCTTCTTTCCCTCCAGGTTCCATAGTGCACTTCTGATTAAGTCTGAGGCTACTGAAACACCAAGAGAAGAAACCTGGGTCCTCTCTTAGTTCACTAAAAAACAAAAACACCAGCATCAGCTTTTGGCCCCAAACCAACTGCCACTCAGAACACCGGCTATTTTGGGTGAAAGTGTGGGGGACGGGGCTGGGTCGTGACGTCCCCACGCTCCTTCGTGCATGGAGATAGGAGCAGGGCAGCTCCTGATTTAGTCTTACCTGCGGACCTTCCAAGTCAGTTCTGGTTAAGAAGGGGCCACTTTGCCACTGCTCCCAGAGGGAAGAAATAGGATAATGGTATACAGGTTCTTTTCCTGATATCTTGATGCCTATTCTGAGCTCCTGTGCTGACCTGGAGTGTCCCTGGCCGGCTGCCTTCCCAGTGCTGCATGTAATCACCTCCTGATTACTTTGCCCTGCTTCCTCTTTGGGCTGATCCAGTACCACCATCGGTGTCATTTAAGCCACATTCAAGCATGGGCCACCGTGTCAATGTGTATGCACCTAGGTGTGCTCTGAGTAGCGGTAAGCAGGGATCCAAAATGTGATCTAGGGGCTTCTGTCTGCCCTAATGGCATTGTTAAAGGGATTACCAGGGCCTCTGGGTCGCCCCCTGGATTTGTTCATTGCAGCTTACTTAGTGAGTCTTAGCCCCTGACAACTGCAAGGCAGCTCTTCAGCAGAGGGAGGTGAAGATACTACGGAGCCTTCCAAGAGTGTATCATCTGCCCACATTTGACTTCAAAGATGACCTGGAGTGTCTTGACATCCCATAATCACCCTAGTACAAAGCCGGCTCCTTGTCTTACAATCTGGATAGATTTTGTGAGTTGGAGTCCCTGTGATGATTCTGCCCTGTCTCCTGCAGACGGTGCTCTGAAGCAGTGCTTACCTACGCGCCTTGCTGTCTGCAGCGCTGTTTCTTCAAGATTGCTAGGAAGAAGAAAAGCAACCTCGACCTACATGCGGGATATATGTGTTTCAGGGTTCTCAGTCTGCGCAACCAGTGGAGCTAAACCCTTCGCTGAATTTGCTTTGAAAGCAACCTTATTTTTTAGATCAGAGGAAGGAAGCGAGTGTTTAGAAACATTGCTGAATTTGGTGGAAGTGGACTCTGCTCTCCTCTGACGTTCTGTCCATCTCTTGAGCTGGCAGCGATGGTTGTGGCCAGCATCCGAGCGTTTCAGGACACAGACAGTGCACAGAACTGTGTCTCCCGACTTGGGCCCCCATCTGAGTTGGTTTCCCAGAGCTGTCCAGGATGAGATGGAGCACAGAGGTGGGTGTATCTCACCTTGGACCATATGGTGGGTTCTCTTTAAAGGAGCATTTGAGGATGGAAATCAGCGTTTTGATGTTTCAGGCCGCCATAATTGTAGTTTGACCCTCTCGTTCTATAGGAAGTCTGGAGAGTGGGTATTCCTTAGTGTGTCCCAAATTCCACACTAATGGAGGGGGTCTTTGATGATGTGCTGAATTAGGAGTCAACTGTTTCTTCCCCTCTCTTCCAATGTGGTATATATTGGCAAGACTGACCTTGTGCAATTGCGCTAAGGAATTTTCAGTCTTTAGATGAGTGTGAAGTGGCCCTGAGACTAAAAAAGATGGAAACCATTAGTCTGCTTCCCCCTGTCATGGACACTGAAGGCTGTTTCCTCATCTCGGCTTCCATTGTCGAAAAGGGGTGAACAGTCGGGGCTGTGGAGGGTTCAGTGGGACACATGCTCGGGTTTCCTGGAAGTGCCGTCTCAGTGAGTGGAACTTGTGTGCAGTGGGGATGCAGAGAATTATCAGTCTGCGGCTTCTCCAGGGGTTTACAGTCATGAGAGCTGGGGAAAGGGTAGGTTTCGGCAAAACACTACTTTTCCTTTGGTCACACCCATCGATACTCAAGAGTTATGCCTGGCTCTGCACTCAAGAATTACCCCTGGCGGTGCTCAGGGACCATATGGGATGCCAAGGATCGAACCCCCTGTCAGCTGCGTGCAAGGCAAACCCCTACCTGCTGTGCTATCGCTCCGGCCCCAAGGGTGGGTTTGGGGGATGTGGCAGGGAGGCAGGCATCTGATGGGTGAGGTTGTCACGGCAGTGATAGCACTCTGTGAAGTGACTTTGAGATCTTTGTGTCCTGCCATTGTGCTGTCCTGGGGGTCCGAAGACCGCGATGGATTCTTTAGAGCCACACTCTCTTGGGTCATGCACAGCCTAAATCCATGGAAGCCCGGCAGCAAACCTGAGTCCTGACTTTTGTGCCATTTGGGCTTTGCTTGGAGCTGCCAGGACAGGTATGGACAAGCTCTGGGTTTAAGTAGTAGCTGTGGTTGAGTGGCCAGTGCAGCCATAGGCTTGAGGGGTGCCCTTGACCTTTGGGGACAGTGCTGTCCAGGAGCACATCAGCATCTGTGGACACTTTCCTGCCTGTCTCCCCTGCCAGCAGCCTGCAGAAAGCCCTTCCCTGGTTTTCTCCCTGCCTTCTTTGTCCCTTTGTTCCAACAGTCCCTTTCCTCCCTCTTGGATGTTTACTGTAAACAAGCCAGTGCCAGAGAGGCATGTCCCTTTAATTTCTGAGTCTGGCCTGAAGCAAGGGTGTAAGAAAGGCTCTTAGCAGCCTCCCCTCAACCTCAGCCCCACAGTCTTTCTGTGGTTTGAGCAGCTGTCATCTCGCTCCTTAGCTTCCTGCCTGCCGGGTACTCCTGGAGATGGGCTCAGGGTTGGGGGCTGGGGGTAGACTGGTAGGTAGGCAGGAGAGGGGGCCTTAGTAGGAGGGCACCTCACCTCCTCTCACCTCAGGTGGATAAAAGCATTTCTGCTCACTTCTCTGCATGATGCAGGGGTTCTCCCCCATAATTAGTGATTCAGGGCTGCCTCCTTCCAATTTGAAGTCTCCAGTAAAGGGAGAGGCTCCCCGACCAGCCCTCTGTGAAGAGGGTTTGTTTACTTGGGTTTTTAAAAATAGAAATCCGTTTCCACTCAGTTCTAACTTGGCCTCAAGTTTTCTGCCTGAGTGGTTGGTAAGGTGGGCAAGGTAGAGGTTCTTCTTTCTGCAAAGAGACTTAAAATATTTTGTGGCCTGTTTTTTGCTTTTTGTTTGGTGTTTTGAATCGCTATGCCACCAGTGTACATTTCTCACCCCCAGAGTCCCCAGTTTCTGTCCCGCCAGCTAGCCCACCTGTCCCAGCTTCTCTCTGTGGCAGGTACTTTTCCTCTCTTTCTTTCTCTCTCTCTCTCTCTCTCTCTCTCTCTCTGTCTCTCTCTCTCCCCCTCCATCTTCTCCTCTCTCTCTCTTTCTCTTCACCCTCCCTTTTAGGTATTCTGGTTTGCAGTACGGGCACTGGAAGATTTTCATATATATCTCCCAGCATTCATTTCCTGTCCAGAGTGATCATTTCCAGCTATCACTGTCATATTGGTCCTTTCTCCCGAGTCAGCCACATTTTAAAGCTTCAAATGACATTTGTTTAAAAAAAAGTCAGTTTTGATCAGAAAGGACCTTTTTATTTTTTTAAAGCGCTTCTGTGTGTATAGCAGCATTTCTGTTTGGATGAATGAATCCTGTTCGTGTGGATGGAATGAGGTGGGAAGCATCCTTCTTCATACTTTCTGCGTTTGAGACTTGACTTTATTTGCTGACTGGCCATGGTGAGGTGGATCGCGGGAAAGAGAATCCACTCCATAGCTTTGGCAAAGGCAGAGAATGAACTGCTGTTCTGAAATGGAATTTTTGTTCGGTGGGATTACTTTTTTTTTTTGCAGAATGGGGACTTATGCAAAATAGTGTCTTTGGGTTCTTCTACATTTTTTCCCCCACCTGCTTGTAAATGTAGGTATTTCTTTTAGTTATTTCTTTAAGGAGATTAAACTTATTGAAAGGAAATTGCTTTTCACTTGTGGGAACTCGCCCGATACCTTAGGCCTCCCTCTGTGCCCTCCCTGCCCTCTCTCCCTTTTCAGGTGGTAGTTTGGATGTTTATTGTTAACTTGCCCTGCTTTGTAAATTTTCACTGTAGGCTGGATCGCTAAAACAGGCAGTGTTGAGGAACCAAGGAACTCTGGTTTGTTTATTCCACCTGTCTTGGAAAACGAACTGTGTCTCTGCCCAATTTCCCTCTAGCTTGTTAATGAGGTCAGCGTCCTGGGACTGGGCGAACCCTGAGAGTGTCTGGTGAGGCACACCCAAAAGCCTGCCTTTGCTCCAGTATCCGTGCTCAGGTGCGTGTGAGAAGTGGGGAGAGTGCTGGATTAGCACCTCCTGTTGGGCCTTTTGGGTATAGATACTAAGTACTTCTTGCGGGGTTTTTGGGGGGTCACACCCGGCGATGCTCAGGGGTTTCTTCTGGCTCTGCACTCAGGAATTACTCCTGGCGGTGCTTGGGGACCATATGGGATGCCGGGGGAGCAAACCCGGGCAGGCATGGGCCGCCTCGTGCAAGGCAAACGCCCTACCCGCTGGACTACTGCTCCGCCCCGATACTAAGTATTTCATTAGCTAAATCTTCCCATCTTCCAACTCCAGGAGGACTAAGCCATAGTGATGATTTAAACCCACTCCGTTTGGGATGGGAAATTGAATGCCGTTTCCAAATACCATGTTTCCCTTTCTTCCTTCCAGTCTGTGGTTTTCTTCTCCACTTTCTCTCTTCTACGTCTGAAGAAGGATTAGGAAGAAGTAATCTAAGGAAATGAACAAACTACCAGAAATTGCCCCAGTATAATTTCAGCATGAGATGCACCCATTGTGGACGTGAAGTGTGCCTGGTTCATTTTCTCCTCAGCCATTGGAGAGGCTTGGAAACAAGAAAACAAGGAATTCCTTATACTTGTGGCACCCAGTCTTGTGACTCTCAAGGATAGAAACTTTGGAAGCCTTTGAGAGACAAGGAACAGTGATTTGCTTAATAACTCTTAAACACAAAGGACAGAATTATTTTCTTCATCTCTCACCCCCGCCCCCCCTCCCCCACACACACACACACACACACACACACACACACACACACACACACAGTCCACTTTCTGGTATTTGCCTTGTAAAAGCAAGCTAACAAAACTCCCCAAACAGGGGCCAGGCTGATAGTATAGCAGGTCGGGTATTGCCTTGCTTATGGCTGATCTGTGTAGGTACCCAGTTTTCTACATGTTCCCCTGAGCACCACCAGGAATTCCAGAGAGCAGAGTCAGGAGTAACCTCTGAGCACCTGTGGGTGTGGCCCAAATACAAAAACAAAGATAAAAAATCTAAAGCAGTTTGCAGGTTCTGCTTCGGCTTTGGAAACATGATAACTTCACTGTTCTGCATTTCGGCTCATCATTTCTTGAGTTTGGACTTAGAATGCAGGATACTGACTTTGAAAACAAGGAACGAGACCCGGGAGAGATACTGCCCTGGGTGTGGAGCTTGTCTTGCACATGGTAGCTGGTGCAATACACGGCACTTCATATGGCCCCCAGGAGTGATCCCTGAGTGAAGAGCCAGGAGGAAGCCCTAAGCATTGTCAGTGGGGTCCCAAACTACCACCTCCCTCAAAAAAATAAAAGCTTGAAAATCAGGAACTAAGAGCCTGTACAGGGTTAGATGATCTCACTGGTAGGGAGGATCCAGATACTGTTATCTTCTGCGATTTCTCTTTCCTTTCACTCCCGAAGGCCCTGGCGGCTCGGGGGAGGCTCTTGGCCCTGCACGTACCTGCTGTGGAGGAAAGTTGTCTGTCTTGTTTTTGGGCTCCTCCTTCTCCCTACTGGAGCCTTGGAAAGAATGACCGACCTTTAATAATACCTTTTCAGTAGTAAATTATGTTTTCACACTTGCACATGTATACATTCTTACTAGGTGAAACATGAAATTTTCTGGTAATACGAAGAAGAAAATGATTTCAGAAACCAATGACCTTTCAATAGAATATAAGAAGGAGGTCACCAGCCTTGAGAAATGCTCCTTCCTTCACATTTTGCTCTGCTGTGACTTAGGGTGTGGAACTCGCCAGACAGTCTCTCTCTCTCTCTCTCTCTCTCTCTCTCTCTCTCTCTCTCTGTGTTTCTCTGTCTGTCTCTCTGTCTGTCTCTGTCTGTCTCTCTGTCTCTGTCTCTGTTTCTCTCTGTCTCTCTTCCTGTTTCTCTCTCTGTCTCTGTCTGTTCTCTCTGTCTCTGTGTGTCTGTCTCTCTGTCTCAGTCTCTTTGTCTCTCTCTCTGTCTCTCTTTCTCTCTCTCTCTCTCTCTGTCTGTCTCTCTCTCTCTTTTTGTTCACACCCAGCAATGCTCAGGGGTTGATAGATTCTCTCTTGACTTGCCAGTTCTGGCTTCCCACTCTGCTGGGTGATTGTGAAAACAAATAGCTTGAGTTCTTGCATCTCTTTTTCAGAATGAGACTCACGAGGCTCCTTAAGTATCCTTCGGCCATTCAGCAAATATTTATTGTGGGTCTGTTAAGTGCAAGGCACAGTGTGGTTTCAGGCATTTGAGTCCGAGGAAAGAAACAGAGCTGAGAGTGTGGGGTTGGGAGCAGCATCTGAGTCAGTGATGACGTGATGTGCGGGAGCTGAAGGACAGTTGTCAGGTGCTGGAACAGAAACTACTAACGGCTTTTCTTCACAGCGGGTTAAAGTCCCCTTAGCACAGTGCTGCTGCCTGGGAGCACCGCGCCCTTTGGCTTTTTGGGGCGTCCGGGTGCCTGGAGCTTCTGAGGACGCTGCCATGAGATACTGGCATACATGACCCCACGGGGCTGACCTGTCCTGGCCAGTGTGTTACTTTGGTATAAGTCACTCGTCAAGTCACTTTCCCCAAGCTTTCAGCAGAAAAGGTTTTCAGCAGATAGTCGTGTCTGTAGATGCGGCCAACAGGCCTGTTCTCCAGGCTTCCTTCCCTTACTCCTTGGGATGCAGTCAGCACGAAAGCGTCGGCTACTTTGTCCTTAGGCTGCAGCAAGGTCTCCCTGGATCTGGGTCTCCGAGGAAAGACCCAGGATACGTGCAGTCCATGAGCTGGGTATTGCAGTCCCGAAAGAGATCACTGTCCTCTGGATTCCTCTTCCCCGAGCGGAAGCTTTGAGTTTGGTGGCGGAGCAGCAATGCCCTCCCTCTCATGGTGGCCTGCAGCCAGATGTGGGCACAGGCTTGTTGCAGGGCTCCCCTGCACACAGGTCATGTGCCGTCTCTGAGCACTGAGCCTGGTGCGGGAGCACGGGACGAGACTGCGTTCTGCTCCAGGAGACCGTGGCTGTCGAGGACAGGATGCGTGTTTCCTTTCCCGTCCTTGTCCTTCGATACCCCAGGCTTGGTACATGGGCTGTGGGAGCATCTTCCTTGCCTTGGGGACCCTCTGGGTGGGGTGGGCATGTGCCTGCGAATGAGGGCTGCGGCATCTTCTGTCCAGTGTCGCTCTCAGTCGGGAGGCAGGGTTGGGCAGTGAGTGGGCAGAGCACAGTGGGGAGGCATGTTTCTGGGAGGTGCATATTCACAGATTTCCTCAAAGCAGCACAAAAAGTTTACGCTGAGAATGCCAAGGAAGTCTGCACAATTCCAGCGCCTCATGGGGAATTTTTCTCGGAAAGGGCATATTGGTGCAGGAAAACGGCTGCTTTAAAAAGGGTAAACTTGGCACTGTGACTGGCTAGTTCAAGGAAGTCCCATCACAGCTCTACCACTAACTACAGCTCAGAGATCATAGGCAAATTGCAAAAAAACCTCCAAGCCTATTGTATTATCTAAAAAAAAAAAAAAAGGAGATAACAGCAGTCTTGCTTTACAGCACTGATCTGAAGTGTGTCTGTTCCTGGAGCTAATAAGTAGCCCCGTGCATCACAGAATGCTCAGGCAGTAAATGCTGACTATTGTTATAGCCCTCATTTCCTCTGCAACAAGCATAGAAGTGGCATTGTCCTGGGGCTCCCTGCTGCCCCTGCGCCATGGCTCTGAAAGTCACCAGTGCTAATGACAGCAGGAGCCTGGCACCAATTTAAAAAAGAAACAGGACTGGGAAGCCTGACAAGGTTTCCAAAGTGGACAGACACAGGGGTCAGTCTCAGTGATGGCATGGGTGTGGCTGGTAAAGCTTGATTTGGTTTAGTGTGAGGAGACTGACCTCCAAACTCAGCACTTTCAAGTTGGTCAGATAGGAAATTTTTGTATGGAGTCATACCCAGCGATGCTGAGGGCTTACTCCTGGCTCTCAGGGATCACTCCTGGACGGGGACCATATGAAGTGCTAGAAGTGTGACCCGAGTCAGCTGCATGCAAGGCAAGCGCCCTACCCACAGTGCATTCTCTCCATCTCTTCTGCTGAGGGGGAATATGACATGTTCCAAATGCATCCATGTAGGTAGCGCCTGGATCAGTGCTCCCTGGAAATAGGCCTTTTCCCCCATTTCCGTCATGCCCCTGACTCCCTAAGGTTGAGTAGCTTCCGGCCCAAAGTATGAGCTTGTCAGGTCAGAAAATGGACTAGTTGATACAGGAATAAGAGCCTGAGGAAATGCAGCCTGACCGGGTGTGTGGCGGCTCTCTGGAGCCAAAAATGAACCAACTAGTAGTGGGACCAATGGAGCGGCATCAGACACTGTTGCCCTCAAGAGAGTTTATGTGCCTCCAGGCGCCTAAAGTGGACCACACATTCCCTGGTCATAAGTCATATATTTATTTTAAGATTCATTGCTTGTCTCATCGGTCCCCATCCCAGCCCCCAATCCCATTCAGGTAGGGGGCTTCATATGGCATTGCCACTTAACATGACAGGCCCCTGGCCTTGAGGACTTAGCACAGTGGGGTCATAGACTGTGTCTGTCTTTTCTGCTGATGCCTTGGGGGCCGGGAAGTGAGCTCAATAGCACCCTGAGGGTCCATCCAGCTGCAGTGAGTGAATTTTAACAAGTGTGTGTCGCATGCGTCTCGCTATATCCCCTCTTTGTTGTATTCCCAGCCTTTTGCTGTGCTGAGGTCCCATGTCCAATGATCGTGGTGCTCATACATGTTTGGGGGCTGTGCACTTTTGCTCAGGGATGTGGCCCATGAGGGTGGGAAATACCATTGTTGGTGTATGAGGTGGGGGAGTGGGAGTGCGCTACGTGGGTGCACTGCCACCGAGGGCCACCTTGGGCCTTTTGCATTCGTACTCTGTCGTCCTTCCAGATGTTTTGTGTGAGGACCTACCCTCCTGGGTTTCCTGAACTGTGAACGCCTCTCCAAGCTTCAGTCTTGCAACTGTTAACTTTGTTTCTGTAAGGAAACACTAGTGCAGCCCAGAGTTTGGATTTGGTCCGCTGGTTGTACCCCCTTTGAGACAGTCCCTCAGTGGCCTTCTGTGCTGCTCTGTGTCATCCCCTCCGACACTCTCTCTCCCTTCGTCCCCTGTGGATGCGGGGAAGGATGATGGCAGGCAGCCTTTTCCCTCCGAGCCTTCCCAGGTTTCCAGCCCTGATGTCTCCTCTCATCCTAGTGCCCCAGATGGGCTGAGTCAGGTTCCCTGCTGAGAACAGGGAGCGTCCCGGAGAGTCCTGTGGAGGGTGCCAAAGGCAGAGGGAACGCCAGCCTTAGCAGCTTCTTGCTGGGAAGGGACTCCAGGACGTTTCTAGCCCATGGATCTTGATTTACGAGGGAAGCCCGTGGTGGGAAGTGAGGAGGAGGTGAGGGACAGGATTAGAGGACGCATTTGCAAACCCCAGTGAATTGTGCTCCCAGTCTCCAGACTGGGAACTGTGTGCTGATTCAGGGGCTTTGTTTCTGTTCACTTCACCTTGTTGTAGAAGGGATTTAAGGGGGTACTGTTCTTGGCAGTGAATAATCGTGGAGAGAAGTAGCTGCTCCTGCACCTGCTAAAGGGCGAGCTAGGTTTGAGTGGGCCACATGTGCTAGGTTTGGGTGGGCTACATGTGCTAGGTTTGGGTGGGCTACACGTGCTAGGTTTGGGTGGGCTGCATGTGCTAGGTTTGGGTGGGCTACATGTGCTAGGTCTGGGTGGGCTGCATGTGCTAGGTTTGGGTGGGCTACATGTGCTAGGTTTGGGTGGGCCGCATGTGCTAGGTTTGGGTGGGCCGCATGTGCTAGGTTTGGGTGGGCTGCATGTGCTAAGTTTGGGTGGGCTACATGTGCTAGGTTTGGGTGGCCGCATGTGCTAGGTTTGGGTGGGCTGCATGTGCTAGGTTTGGGTGGGCTACACGTGCTGGGTTTGGGTGGGCTACATGTACTAGGTTTGGGTGGGCTACACGTGCTAGGTTTGGGTGGGCCGCATGTGCTGGGTTTGGGTGGGCCGCATGTGCTAGCTAGGTTTGGGGTCACTAATGGCTAACAAAGTCATTAAAAACTTGACCTCGTTAACTTCTGAAAATATCTTCTGAAAGTATCTTCTGAAAATACTTGTATTCCTGGCTCAAATTCTTAAAGGTTTTCTTGTGAATTTCCTAGACAAGGCCCTTTGTGTGCAGACTGAAGCCACATGACCAGTGATGGGGAATAAATAACTCCTTAGACACAGCGAAGTGAAGAAAGACTGCCCCGTGCTCCTGCTCCTTTCAGGCCTATTGGCAACCCTAATCCACCCTCCAGGCAGCTCCCCAACTGCCCCAGGCCCTGGAGGGGAGCGGGGGAATCTTCCCACAGTAGGTGGCTTGACAACCGTGGAAACAAAGGAAAGTACAGAGACCCATACTCTGAATATCATCTCTGTGTCAGTGTAAGGGTTTGGCGCCCCCCGGCCCTGCCTCCCCTTAACCTCCCATCCATCTTCCGTGGCTCTTTCTCTTGTGTCTCCCTCACAGACTGCCCCCATCATTAATTTAGAACACTCACACTCAGGAGTGTTCTGTCTTTGAAACTGAGAATCGAGATGCATCTGGGCCTGGGTCTCAGCAATAAGTTTTTACAAACAAGTACTTGTGCGGCCCTGTCTTTGTTTCTGTGACTTCCGCAAGTGCCCGCTGGACTGATGACTCTAGTGGTGTTTCTGTGCAGGCAGGGGAGCTTGGTTTCTAGGGCGATTTCCCCTAAGCGGTTCCCTGAGTTGGTGCCTTTTCTTGACTCTCCTCCTCTTCGAATCACTTGATCCAAGTTTTATATTAACAAGGTCTGTTGCCCTAGTGCCAGAATTTCAGCTTATGCACTTTTCTAATCATAGTTTTTTTTCATTGTCCTCCTTCTCAATAGTTGTAGGTAAAATGCTTATTTCTACACTTACAGATCAGTTTACATTTTGGGGTGGGGGCTTTTTAAAATTTACTTAAGAATGACACAAATGTAAATGTGTACCTATATACATCTCTGAGCTTTACTATTCATGTTTAAAAAAGAATTGGACTGCAGCTCATTATTTTCCTTTTTTTTTGTTTTGTTTTGTTTTTTTGACTCTCCTGGTTAGTGCTCAGGGCCTACTCCTGGCTCTGCGCTGAGAGATCACTCCATGTACGGCTCAGGGGACCTTATGGGGTGCTGGGGATCAAACCCAGATTAACTGCATGCAGGGAAAATATCTGGCTTGTTGTTGGTACCATCTCTCTGACTCCTGCCCTGCGGCACATTTAAAGAAATTTTTTAAAGTTATTCATGATTGGGTTTCTGGTTATTCCTGTTTCTAGTTATGTTCTAGGAAAGAGGCAGTGAAATACGGCTCAGTCATTTTGTTGGGAGGGAACAGATTTGCCATTGGGACCCCCTTGAATTTTAATCATGTGCAAAGGGGCATTCATGGCCCTTTCCCTGAGCTGGTGGCTGAGGGGGCTGTCACTACCTCACAGGGAAGCCAGTCTCGTCCTTAGAGCAAGCCTTCTCCGGTCAGTGTGATAGCCGCTCGCACTGCATAAGGGGAGAGATTTGTTGTCTTCTCTCTGTGCGAGCTGGGAATAGGCCCCTAAAACTGAGGCTTTCATGAGATTCCCGTAGTGGTCTAGACAAACATGGCGTAAAGCTGAGAGGAACTATGGAAGGTGAAGAGTCGGTAGCTCAGCCTGTCTCTACTTTGCAGCTGAGAATCTCAACATGTACCATATAGGCGTTTGAAAGAGCCTGTTGGAATATTGTTAAATAGCAGACTGTTAGAGTAGGAATGGAGCGTTAGCTCTGTCTTCTGGGATCCAGGGTATCTTTTCTACTGCCGTGTTTCACTGTTGTCTTCCTCTGCTCTGAAAAATTCCCACCTGGTCTTCCTTGACAGATGATGTGGAGTGAGATCCTTCATGTCATTGATACTCTCCCTTCTCTCCTCAGCAGAAGGTGGTGCAGGGCGTGAGGGCAGGGCCAGTGATGCTCACATTTATCATTGCTGCAGGCAGATGCTCCTGGACTGATGTTTGACTTCTTCTTCTTCTTCTTTTTTTTTTTTTTTGCTTTTTTGGGTCATACCCAGCAATGCTCAGGGGTTACTCCTGGCTCTGCACTCAGGAATTACTCCTGGCAGTGCTCGGGAACCATATGGGATGCCAGGGATCGAACCCGGGCCGGCATGGGCTGGCTGCGTGCAAGGCAAACACCTTACCCACTGGACTATTGCTCCGGTCCCTGACTTAATATTACCTAACCTCTGTCGATCACCTCAGAATACTTGGTACTTATTAAAAAAAGAAATAATGTCGGTAAGTTCTGTCTCTGTTCAGCCTCTTTAAGATTTAAAGAGACCTTTAAGATTTACTTACTTCTTTTTTGGTAAGTAAATAATTAACAATACATTAGTCATTTGGATGTACAGAAAAGTAGTATCAAGATTTACACCAAATTTTTTTCAAGTGAATAGAGTAGTAATGACAAGTCCCTAAATACAAACTGTGCCAAGAACAAAACTAAAAGTTTCGTTCTTTTATATAGAAGCGAACACAGTCAGAAACTGTATCTTGAAAGATGATGTCAGAGGTGCTTGTCCGAGTTCTATTAACAATTGACACTTCATGTTTTCATCTGAAAAATGGTGCCCAGAGACCCACTGGGTCTGTACCACCACATGCCTGGCCTGGATAGAACCATCCATCCTAGTGGCTGTGACTTTTGTCACGTTCGACCCCTACAACCACCAAATGCTGTTCAGGAGACATCCCCACGAATGAAGAAGAGAAAAAAAGTTGGACTCAAAGTCTCCTTCAGCAGTAGCGTGGGGTGGCCCAGGGCTTGGGTAGACCCAGGGTCAGGAGGAGTAGAGCTCTTTACACGGGCACTGGGCTTTCTAGCCTGCCCCTCGGCTTGGCTCTGCATCTCTGTGGGTGCTCTTGGAAGGAAATGAAGTGGGAAGAGTCATTAATGGGGCAGGAACGTGGGCTCCAGCATGATCTCTCTCCTCCCTCTGTTGGGCTGGACACTGGGCATTGGGGCTGTTGGGACTCTTTCTGTTCTTTTCCAAGTTTCTGGGTAAATGTCTCAGTTCTGCACCACAGAGAGACACCCTGTGCGCTCTCCTCTCGCAGCCCGGCGTGGGGGCTCCATCCTGCTTCCCTTCTCCAGAGACAGCTTTTCCGTTTCCACCATGATGCCACCACCTGGGCATTTCCTGAACTGACTGTCCCTCTCCCCAATCCAGAGGAAGGTGCAGTGAAGGAAGGACAGGTGAAGAAGCTGACTGGAAACGCATTGAACTTTTCAATGAATTCCTGCAAGAGGGATAAAGGGATCAACTCCTGAAGGCCTGGAAATCTACCCCCCTTTTTTTCATTATTCTGGAGGCTCTTGAGCTGACTACTAGGCACATGTATTTCCAAACCAAATAAGATGTTCTTGTGTATAAAAACCGAAAGTGGCAGAGGTAGAATTCCCTTTAAATAATTTACTTTTTCAAAACTCAAAACTGAGTCTTTTAATGTGTTAGCAGTTAGAAAACCCCAAAAAACAAAGTTGTTTATCTCTGAAATTGGAAGTCGTCTCTTTAGGCATTTATAATTAGTTTCAAAGTGAATCATATGTTTAGGAGAAGTTGCTTTAGAAGTTCAGGGTACTGTTGTGGTAAATGTGGTTTTCTTTTTGCTTCATATTAGCATAAGTGTTTCCTATTTATGATGAAATTAAGTAGGCTCTTGGATTTTATTTTTATTTTTTTTTTTTTTTTTTAAGTATTTTATTATACCACCGTGAGATATACAAATAAAAAGATATACAATTAAAAAGTTCATGTTTGGGTTTTGGTCATACAGTGTTTCAGCACCCGTCCCTCCACCAGTGCCCATCTCCCACCACCAACATCCCGGTTCCCTCCCCCTTCCCCAGCCCTGCTCCATGGCAGGTTCTTTATTTCTTTCCCTTTCTCTCTCTTTCTCTTTTCCTTCCCTTCCAGACTATGGATTACAGAACATACATTAAAAGGTTGTCATGTGTATCCTTTTGCCTCTATTTAATGCTCAGTTCTAGGTTGGCATTAGTACCCTCGACTATTATTAGCACCCTGTTCCATTTTCTGTCTTACCTAAACTCTGACTCCCACACGTTTGTGATAATTTCCACCTTTGACAAGACCTCCTGATATATGTTTCACTTGACCTTGGATATTGGTATCATAATATGTACATATATATTTATGCCATGCAAATAAATGCAGTCATTCTGTATCTGTCTCTCTCCTTCTGGCTAATTTCGCTCAACATAATCTTCTCCATGTTCATCCATTTATAGGCAAATTTTATAACTTCATTTTTCCTAACAGCTGCATAGTATTCCATTGTGTAGATGTACCAAAGCTTTTTTATCCAGTCATCGATTTTCGGGCACTCTGGTTGCTTCCAGATTCTGGCTATTGTGAATAATGCTGCTATGAACATAAAAGTAGGGATGGTGTTTCCGCTGCGTATTTTTGGTTTCCCAGAGTAGATTCCCAGGAGTGGTATGGCTGGGTCAAATGGGAGTTCAATTTCTAGTCTTTGGAGGAAAGTCCATATTGTTTTCCAGAAAGGCTGTGGCTCTTGGATTTTATATTATTATTATTTGCTTTGTTTGTTTGTTTTGAGCCATGCCCAGCAGTTCTCAGGGGTCACTCCCAGCAAACTCAGAGGGCGATATGGGATGCTGAGCATCAAACCCGCTTTGGCTGTCTGTGTACAAAGGCCCTGGATTTGCTATTATTAGATGTAGTTTCTCTTTCTTCTTCAATTTGGTAGATTGTGTGGACGGTGATCCCTGCCCTTGCCCTTCCTGTGCTCTTGGCTGTGTTTCTATGCCCCTGCATAGAGCTGTTGATATCTGTGATCATGCCAGGTGCTAGGGCGTCAAAAGTCATCTCACGTCGCAAGATATCTGTGTGTTGGTCCGCAGATAATGACGGTGCAGTGAGGGCAGAATGGGGCCTGGAGCAGCAAATGGCGTCTTCCTTCCGTGATTCTCTCTTGACTGCCTCTGTACACGTGAGTGTAGGACCAGGCAGAAAAGCCAAGTCGGCTGCGATGCTGTGGAGTGGAGGGGTGGCCTGGAACCAGAGGACTAACTTGGCCTTTCAGTGAACCTATGTCCGTACCCTGAGAATCAGGCTGAGCCGACCAAGTCGGGATGTTTCCAGCGCCTGGGAGGTATGTGTGTGTGTGTGTGGGGGGTTAACTTTCAGCTAAGACTCTTGAAGGTGCTGTGGCAGTGATGTCCCTTGGCATCAGGAGTTTCGTGTCCCATGCTTAGAACCACATAATTTAAATGCCTTTCTGAGCATTTGTGAGCTCAGAATACTGCTCTGGTAGAAGCCAGGCATGCCCTGTGCTCTCTGCTCTTATGGCCCATGCAGGCACCCCAAACAACAGCTGAGTTTTCCTGGTTCCTATGGCCCCAGGTTAGCCCAGGTCCTGGGCCTGAGAGAGCCACTGGGCTTCAGTGGAGGTCTTGTCCTCCCATTTAGCCCAAGTCTTGGGTACTTGGATTGATCTCTGCTGGGCTTTTGGCGGTGGGGGGGGCTGCAGGGCCTACAGGAGTTTGTGCTGATGACTTCTTTCTCAGAGGTGCTGTAAGTTGCCAGGCTATGCCAGTCATTTGGGTCTGTTTCTGAGCAATTAGACTAGGGGTGGGGGGGGGTCCCATGCAGCACTCATGGGCTGCTCCTGGCCCCCACGATTGGTGGCTGGGTGTGAGGGACCAAAACCCCATATCCCTGCTGTGCTTGGGACCCCCAGGCACTGCAGCAGTCTCCCAGCAGGGTCCTCCAGGTGATACTCAAGACTGCATGCGGTACCTGAGTGGAGCCTGGGGGTGCGTGTAGCTGTGTATCCCGACCCCCCATGTTCTTCTTCTGGCCCCAGACTGTCTTGGAAAATTCAGATTGTGGGGCCAGAGAAGTGTACAGCAGACTGTGTGCTAGCCATGCATACAGCTCACCTGGGTTTAATCCTTCGCACCCATAGAGACCCTTAGGGGACCCTGAATCCCTTCAGCAGCAAGCCATGAGCACTACCGAGTGTGGCCCCAAAACTGAAAGAAGGGAAAAATGAAATTCAGATTGTGCCTGAATGTGACAGTACTTTACTCTCTGGTCACATCTGGTCATGGTCAAGACTAATTTAATTCACGTTGTCTCTTTTCACTCCTCGCTTTGCCTTTTTTTGTTAATTACTTACACTTCATCCGTTTACTTATTTCTAAGTAATGCCTAATCCAAACCCCCCAGAGGTTTGTTTTGGGGTTACACCAGCAGTGCTCAGGGGTTGCTCATGGAGGGCTCAGGGGACAGCTGGGGCACAGAACCTTCAGTGCCCACTTGAAGTGCTGTCTTAGAGCATCTCCCTGGCCCAAATCCTAATGAAAATTTTGTTTTGTTTCATTTTTGGGGGGACATATTCGGCAGTTCTAAGGACTGGAGCCCAGGTGTTTGCCTTGTATATAACCCAGGCAGGTCGTATACAAAGCAAACACCTTTCCTTCAGGCCTCAAATCTTAGATGTTTTACTTAATAAAAGCGATTACAAGTTAATCGTTTATTTTGCCACTTAAGTGTTGAGACTGGACATCTCTAATAGTTGGTTAATCAGACAGATTTTGGTGCTGAAGATGATAGGACATTATCCCTGAAATAGCATTTAAAAATATCAGACTATAAAGTAAAAATTAGAGATGGGAGAGGTGAAATAAAAAAGACTAATGTCATAAACCCAAATTGTGAACTTTTAGCGTTTGTACAGGTAAAATGCTGGCCTTGGTTTCTTCAAAAAGTCAGTGCTGGGACTCTTACTGGGGAGCTGAGAGAATTGAGCCCAAAGGGAAGGGGACATTCACTAACATGGGGTTCGAGGACTTAGAGCTCTCCCATTTCTCAGCCATGGTAGTAGAGATTGTGACGGAGGTTTGTTCTGTAAGGGAATGTGATGACCTGGGCCCATAGCTTTCTTTGGTATGGCTTTCATGGGGGTGGGGGGAGGAGAGAGGTACTTTGGGGTTAGAATATCATGTTGTCCTTTACCATTTCGTAGCGATAGGATGTTATCGACCATCTTTTAATCTTTGTGTTGGTTAGTAAGATACACTGTTATCGTTGGCTCTGGGTATTCATTAAACTGTCATTGCATTTGGGACTGTCCCTTCCACTTTTCTGTTAGCATTTAGAAAATAACAGCTGTTTATTATTATTTTATTTTTATTTTTTAAATATGTTTAGTTTTTTTTTTTTTTTAATACGGGTCATCACAAGGAATTTTAGTCCAGTGCTGCTGGCCCACGGCAGGCTGGTGTATGGGAACACTGACGGCCGTTGGGGTTCCTCACCAGGGCTCTCTTAACAGTGCTGGGGAGGGGAAGTCAGGGTTCAACACTGGGGTAGTGGTGCTGGGGTACCCCAGGGCTTTACTGGCTGAGTTATTTTCATGTTTTCAGGCAGCGACTCTATAGATACTTAAATGTAAACCACATAAATTCTTTGCTACACTAACTGTTTTGTCCTTTTAAACCCTTTTAATGATAAGAGACTTGCCCCCTGGGTGCTATTGGATGCTTTTGGCTTCTCTCCTCTACAGACTCAATTTGCCCTGATGGTAGTGGCTCTGGGGATTCCTTCCTTACTCTCTCCCTGCACGTGGAAGAACTTTTCCAGTTACAGGAATTACTCACGTGAATGGTCCCTTCTCCCATCTCCATGCTCAGGGACCATTTGGCACCAGGGATCAAACTCAGGCCTCCTGCAAAGCTCATGTTCTTCCTCCTCCTCCTCCTCCTCCTCCACCTCCTCCTCCCTCCTCCTCCTCCTCCTCCTCCTCCTCCTCCCCCTCCCTCCTCCTCCTCCTCCTCCTCCTCCTCCCTCTAATAGTCACAGGCGCACTGTAGGGGGTGGGGGGAGGTAGCCAGGCAGATTGATTTGATGTCTTATTTTGATAATCAACATCACTGCATTCAAGCTGGTTGTCTGGAAGACTGGAGGGCTGGGGCAGCGCCTGGCTCAGTCTCTCTGCTACATGGGCCGGTCTCTGTCGTCCTTAACAGCAAGATCGAGTAGTTGGGAAGACAGACTAACCTTGAGCTTCTGATTTGTTTCTGTTCAGGATGTAGAGGCTTCATTCCTTTTGTTTCCAGTCTTAGGACATGATTCTTCCAGACCGAGTCTGGCCTCCTAGGTGGAGACAGCTGCTTTCCACGGCAGAGAACAGCTGGCACCTGGAAGGGCTGCTCAGTGGAGCAATGGGCAGGGCACCCCATGTGCTTCCAAAGCTACGGGGGCAGCCAGGTCCCTGGGTAGGAAAAATCATCCAAAGTCAGGCCCACTTTCCACACATGCTGAGGTCGCCCAGATGGGGTGAGAGCTTCCGTGGTTCCAGCCTTCTGTGGGAAGAAGCCACGTCTCCCAGGTTTGATTTTTGTCCCAGCAGTACCTCAAGTTAGCCTCTCCAGCCCCTCCCGAGGGAGGCGGCTACCTTTGGAGCCAGGTTTTGCAGGTGGTTGCCCCCTGGGGTGTCATCTGCCTTCTGTGTGTTCCTGATCTGTTGGCTCCATCCTGGGCTCTGCAAGCCCTTTGGCATGGCCATCTACCTGGACTCTGGGAGCAGAGGCCTCTTTGGGCAGAGCCTGGCACTGGTGGTTCTGGTCTGGTGTCCCACATAGATGCCCCTCCTAAGTGTGACGCTTGGGGCTTGGGTGCGTGGCAGGTTGTGTCAGCCTCTAATTAGGCGGGACATTTGGCTTAATGATGGCTGTAACAGCGTGAACTGCTAATCACGGGGTTAGAGGAGCTTTAATGCTCTGTTGCTTGTACTTAGACCCTTTTTTCCCTGCTTTCGTGTTTAACTTTCCCACAGATAAAACTGACTTGGATTTGGGGCTTTTCTCAAAGATGCTGCTATTGTGCTGCTAAAAGATTAGCTTTCAGACTCTCTGAGCAGCTAATTTAAAAGATTTTCCTCCCCCTCCCTTAATTGTTGTTTATTTGTATGCTTCCTCTTTACACGTGGCTTATTACTGCAATTACTTAAGCCGCCTCCCCAAGTATGTGATTATCTTGCATGCTTTTTCTTTGTAATATTTTGGTATAATGAGTTGGGGGCACAAAGGGGACTGTGTGTATTTCCACATCTGATGTTTTCGCTAAGATGTTGATACTGATCTGTTTTCCTCCTTGATAGGTTTGACCAGTGGACTGTGGGGAGAGAGGGTGGTGGATAGAGAATACTGGCATATTTGATACTTGCTGCTTTTTCTTTTAGTAGTAGTGACTGCTTCTCCAAAGCTCCTGATATTGGGCTAAGGAGGAGTGAGTCAGGTCCTTTAGGAGCAAACCCTGTGGCTGGTGAACCCTGGAACCACCCTCTGCTGTGGTCGGTGTCCACACAGCTACTGTGTGGCCCCATATTTGCTCTGAGTGCCTGTCATCCTGCTCACTTTTCCTTGGGGTCTCTGTCCCTGTTGGGTTTCTCTGCAGACCCAGAATCAGGCCTTTCCTTCTTCTTTTCTGCCCCTTCAATACCACCCCACCAATTGGTCTGCACTGGCTTCAGGCCCCTGCCCAGCCAGCTCTGTCTGTTGGAAGGTGCCGTCCTGCTGGACTGTGAGCTGTGAGCCCCGCTTCTTGCCAAACACAGCTGCTGTGGCTCCCTGGTCTTAGCTTCACGGTGGCTTGGTGGGACAGGCAGGAGGTGATGCATCATGTCATCAGTGCCAGGGTGGCCCCTCAGAGCCCAGGGGCACAGGTTGTGACTCGTTGGGACACTGCCGTGCTGCAGACTGTTTCCTGGGGTGTGCTGTCTGTTGATGAGAGCGCTGCCCGCAGTCAGAGCCTTCCCTGCAGTCTTGTCACCCTGCTTGGTGCCCATGGGACATTTGTGCTCTGCTGGGACTCAGGATGGGGTAGGGACTTGGCAGAGTGGTGGAACATGGGGAGCCCCCAAAACTCTGGGATCTGGAGTTTGCTTCCAGGCCCGAGTCCACCTGGAGTGAAGAGTGATGAGTATATCTGTCCTAAGAGCCTTGCTGCCAGTGAGGTAGGGCTTTATGTGAATCTGTGGAACGTCCCTGTTACCTATTAATCCTCTCATCTCCATTATCTACATTAACTATTATCTCTCATCCATTGTCTGTCATTTCCTGTCATCCATCAGTCATCTTTGTCTCTGTTATCTGTCATCTCTACTGTCTCTGTTATCTGTCATCTGTCTTATCAATGATCTTTATTATCTGTCATCTCATCTATTGTCTGTCTATCCCTTATCTATAAAGGTCTGCAGGGTGGTTGCAGATGCTTCTGAGTTTTCTCTCTCAGGACTTCCACTGTCAGTTTTAACCCTCCACACTTCAACACACTGGTGGAGCAGCCTTGCCATTAGAGCCGTTACCATTAGGGTGAGCTCTCAGGCACAGCCAGCCCAAGGGCCCCATCATTGGGAATTGACTTTGGTTCAAAGCAGTGGTGGAATCTATAGCTTCATAGTTCAGGTACCAGATCAGGTACCAGATACTGGTAATGATGTGGAGGATGTTCAGGGTTTTATTTTTCCCTTACAAACATTTCTCTCCCTCACATGTTGTCCTTGAAAGACAAAGGGAGACTTAGATGTTATTGACTGCTTTGAAAAACCATAGCCAGGCCTGTTGGCAGAGGCCTGTAGCCATCCACATCTGAGAAGGGTGAATCTTGCTGCAGGAAGCTGTGTCCTCGTGAGGGAGTAGAAGGGACTGGACGTGTAGGAGCCAAGTGTGAGTGTGCTGGAAGGAGTAGTAGAGTCCAGAACAGCGGGGCATGCCCAGAATGCACCTGTCCTCAGTGTGGATGTCTGCATGCACTCAATATATGCTGGTGTGTGTGTGTGTCTGTGCACACACACACAGACACACACACACACACCAGCATATATTGGTGTTTGGGTCGTGTAGAAATGTGTGTTGATGTGTGTGTGTTGGCATGTGCAGGTGTGTGCCAGAGGATGAAGGTGTGTAGGCCCTTAGCTGATGACTGGCAGGGGTGGCTTCAGTGCCCTTGACCTTTTATTTCTTGTGTTTCCAGGCTCGCCATGTTGGCCCAGGCTCGCCATGTTGGCAGAGCTGAGGCGGCCAATCCCTAGATCTGTGCCTACCTTTGCTGTTCCTGACTTTCATGACAGCTGCACTATCGGCTCCTGTAGTGGGTTCTCCAGCCTTCGTGTGACCTGGTTCCCTTCTAGACCCCCCTAACATCTTCAGGTGTTGTAGGTGGCCACTTAGTGTAGGTGCTTCTTGGGGCAGCGGGACTCTGGGGCTGATGCTTGATGCTTTGGCACCTGTCACTCTGCTCAGGGCGCCCGTGGCAGCAGGGTGATGCGGCGAGGAAGTGGCGCTTGCCTCCCTCAGCTTGTGGGACCACAGGTGGGGCCTGCCCACTCTCCCACCCGATTCCCGGTTCTACCAGCAGTGACAGAGTGAGGCTGGAGTATGTCCTGGACACACACCTTTACTTGTGGCCCAAGAAGTGGTTTCCCTGCGGTCAGGGTCTCCTGACCCTGGCTCGGCCACCTGCCTTGTGGCTTGGAGCCCTTTCCTTATCGAGGGAGGGCAGCTTCTTACTGACAGAGCTAATTTTCTCTACTAAAATAAGTTACTTCCAGCACCATTACTTACTTACCCTGTTCTGCTGTGTAAGTGGTTGGAGGACTGCCCGGCTCAAGGATCTCTGTTTGCGTTTACTTGGGATATCATGCACCAGGGAGAGAAATACCTGTCTAATAAACACCTGTTGACCGCATCAGGGTGCAATGGGGATATTTCATGGCCTGTTCCTCGGAGGTGGGGAGGAAATCTTTGATTTCTTCCCTTTGCTAACTGCTGTGCACAGTGTGTGCACGGTGATCCGACCTGCTGGGGGTGGGGCTCAGGATCCTGATGGTGTCAGAAAACACAATAGCCACCCGCTAACAAACTCTTTGTAAAAGAGATGGGTGTGTACAGCTTACCCCCCCATGGTTGTTTTTTTTTCTTTGTTTGTTTTTGCATGAGGCCAGTAACAATTATAGACCTCATTCCCCTGACCTGAAGGAATAGTTTGAGGCTTTTTGAGCTCCTGGAGCGAGCAGATGCCCTTGTGCTACACTAGCACATGACAGGATGTATGGAGATGTTACTGGTGCCCACTGGAGCAAATCGATGAACAACAAGAAGACAAGTGATAAAAGTCTTACAAGTAATATTATTTTTGCACTGGGGGAGCCCTCATTGTGTTTTTTTTTTTAAGTAATAAAGTTCTTTGCAGTAGATGGTGATTTTAGGAGGGTTGGGGTGGGTGCGTTGACTAGGGGGGCTTTATGCCTGCGGGCAGGTGCTCTGCTGTCAACTGCTGCTTTTTGTTCCTCACAGAAGATGCTTTGCGGAAAGAGTTTAAAGTTTCAAGTGTGGCTCAAGAAACTTATTTTCTGTGGGAATATTGTCTCGGTGTCAGGCTTCCCCCCCACCTCCCCAATTTCACTGAGTAAATCCTAGGAGGTCTTAGGAATTTGTATGGGACTGCTTTGCCTTTGAAAACTTGAATTGGTGCCACGAATGTATCACTTTGATAAGGGACTTTATGGAGGGAGCCTCAGAGGGCTAAACCCTAATGGTGACCCTTGTTTTCTGAGCATCAGAATTATATGTGATCAGTGACTATTTGGCAAGACAAACAGTGTTGCTTAAAAACAACTCTTTGTGTGTGTGTGTGGGGGGGATGCTTAGGGAGAATTAAATTCTTCCGGGAGTTGGGTGCTCTGCACCCACTGGTGCTCAGGTCTTTCTCCTGGTTCTCTGTTCTCTCTGCTCAGGGCTCTTCACTCTAGTGGTGCTTAAGGGAACCATATGGGGTGCTTGGAATTGAACCAAGGTTGACTGTGTGCCAGAAGTACCTTAAGTGACTGTGTTGTGTCTCCCACTTCAACAGATTTAAAAATTTTTTTTTTTAAATAAGATATTTGGGCCAGGCTTGGCAGTACTCGGGGTTATATTCCCAGCTGCATGCTGGGGTACCATGCACTGCCAAGGATTGAATTTGGCCCCTCCTGTGTTCTATGGCCCAGAACAACTTTTCTGTCATTCCTTTCCCTTGGATCACAGTTGTGTCTCAGTGTAGAGGACAGTGTCTTGCTAGAGGCAGATTCTCGGGGGTGCCAGCATTCCCCCTTCTTTTATAGGCAGGATGATAGGTGGGCACAGGTCAGCCAAGAGCTTCATTCAGACATTGCAAGCGAAAGGGAGACAGGCACTGCTCTTGAGTCCCTTCACAGTCCGCAGTCACCCTTGTGGAGGCGGCGACAGCAGCCTTGGTTTGCTTTCAGAAGCCTGCTCGTAGCTCTGTGCAGAGATCAGTGACTCATGGCTTATCTTCCACTCCGCCATCCCTTGAAATATCTGGTTCAAGGGCAGTTTTGTGTTGTTGTTTTGTTCAGCTTTTGATATGCTAAAAAAAAAAGTAAGGAAAGCCTTAATTAAAGCTTGGATTGGTGATGAGAAGGGATCCTGGGCCGATCAGAAGCCCAGAAGGGAATCATAATGCTTGGCTTTTCTTCATCTCTTGCCTTTTGATTTGTGTCTGAAACTTTTTCTTTCTTTCCTTTTTTCTTCCCCTTTACGCCTATGAAAAGAGTTCAGTTTGAATGTTTTGGTGATGCTTCAAGTGCCTATTTTAGTAGTGAAATTAGCCCAGTGGGTATAATTCCAAAAATGAAGAGACTATGAAGTCACAAGGGAGAAATGTAGATAAATTCTTGGTTGGGGAGATGATGGGAGGTAGAAGAGAACCCATGGCTGGAGAGATAGTGCAAGGCTCAGAGCTGAGCATACCTGCGTGGAGCCCACCGGGTTGGATTCCCAGAACCACGTATGTTCCCTTGAGCACTGCCAGGAGAGATCCTCGAGCCACAGCCAGGAGTAAGCCCTGAACACTGCCCAGGGAATTGGGAGTCTTTGTCTCTAGTTCTGGGTAAATATTTGTTCATTCTAACAAGTAAAGTTTTGGGGGAAAATTCACGCTTTTGTCTAACTCCTCCTCCTGGAGTCCTGTAGAATTATAGATTTGGGCCATTCCAATCCTCCCTCCCTCTTCCTTTAAAACACATTGCATAGTTCAGTCTCTGTTGGTAACAATGTGAGTGACACTGGACTCACCAGCTGGTCAGGCATGGGACTCCTTCCCTACCCCCCCTCCCCTAATTTTATTTTCCCTTTTCCAATTTGATCCTTCCTTCCTTCCTTCCTTCCTTCCTTCCTTCCTTCCTTCCTTCCTTCCTTCCTTCCTTCCTTCCTTCCTTCCTTCCTTCCTTCCTTCCTTCCTTCCTTCCTTCCTTCCTTCCTTCCCTTCCTTCCTTCCTTCCTTCCTTCCTTCCTTCCTTCCTTCCTTCCTTCCTTCCTCCCTCCCTCCTTCCCTCCCTCCCTCCCTCCCTCCCTCTCTTCCCTCCCTTCCTCCCTCCCTCCCTCCCTCTCTCCCTCCCTCTCTTTTTTTAAAGAGACATTTGGGAGGGATTGGCAGAGCTTGGCAAGCTACCCGTGTCGTATTTGACATGCCAAATACCAGTAACAATTATAGACCTCATTCCCATGACTGATGGAACAGTTTTGAGGCTCCTTATTTTCCTGGAGCAAGTAGATTCCCCTGGGCTATCTAGCATGTGACAGGACGTATTGAGATGTTACTGGTGCCTGCTCGAACAAATCGATGAGCAACGGAAATCAAGTGATCAAGTGATGGGGCATGCCCAGTCCTGCTCAGGGACTATTCTTTTGTTTTTTTTACTGGTTAATTTTTTAAAATTTTATTTTATTTATTTATTTTTAAATTTTTTATTATACCACCGTGAGACATACAATTACAAAGGTGTTCATAATTGGTTCTTGGTAATACAGTATTCTAGCACCCATCCCTCCACCAGTGCCCCATTTCCACCAACAATGTACCCCACCCTCCCACCCACCCCCAGGCTGCCTCAATAGCAGGTACCCCTGTTTCTTCTCTTTCTCTCTCGTCTCTCTCTCTCTGTCTCTGCATCTCTCTCCCTCTTATTTTACACATTGTGGCTAGACCTGCAGATATTTAGAGTTTATCACTTAAGTCTCTTTGTGTATATTCAGTGGTGAGTTTTAATCTGCCATTACCATTTTCCACATTTAGTAAAACACTGGTATCTATTTATATCCTATTAATGAATGCCGTCATTCTATATCTGTCCTTTTCCTTCTGACTATTTCACTCAGCATGATAGTCTCCATGTCCATCCATTTGCAGGTAAATTTCATAATTTCGTCTTTTCTGACAGCTGCATAGTATTCCATAGTGTAGATGAGCCACAGTGTCTTTAGCCAGTCCTCTGTTCTCGGGCATTTAGGTTGTTTCCAGATTCTAGCTATAGTGAATAGCGAGAGATGGATAAAGATGTATAGATAGTGTTTCTGCTATGTGTTTTTCAGTCTCGGGTGTATTCCCAGGAGTGCTATTACTGGATCAAATGGGAGCTCAATATCTAGTTTTCGGAGGAATGCCCATATTGATTTCCAAAAGGGCTGGACCATTCCGCACTCCCACCAACAGTGTATCAGAGTCCCTTTTCCCCACATCCACGCCAGCACCGGTTGTTCTTGCTGTTTTGGATGTGTGCCAGTCTCTGTGGTGTGAGATGGTACCTCATTGTTGTTTTGATTTGCATCTCCCTCATGATTAAAGATGAAGAACACTTTTTCATATGCCTTTTGGCCATTCAAATTTCTTCTTTTTTGGAAGCTTCTGTTCATTTCTTCTCCCCATTTTTTGATGGCGTTGACTGTTTTTTTTTCTTGTGGAGTGCTACCAGTGCCTGATATATCCTGGATATTAACCCCTTGTCAGATGGGTATTGGGTGAATATCCTTTCCCACTCTGTGGATTGTCTTTGTATCTTGGTCACCGTTTCTTTTGAGGTGCAGAAGCGTTTCAATTTTATATAATCCCATTTGTTTATCTTTGCTTCCATTTGCTTGGTCAGTAGTGTGTTGTTTTTAAAGAGACTTTTAGTTTCAGTGTCGTAGAGCATTTCTCCTATGCTTTCTTCGATGTACCTTATAGATTCATGTCTGATGTTGAGATCTATAATCCATTTTGATCTGACTTTTGTGCATGGCGTTAGAAGGAGGTGTAAGTTCATTTTTTTTTACACGTAGCTGCCCAGTTTTCCCAGCACCATTTGTTGAAGAGGCTTTCTTTGCTCCACTTAATATTTTTTGCTCCTTTATCGAAGATTAAGTGGTTGTATGTTGGAGAGACACATTTTACTGCTCTTGATAGTCTTGAACTTGAGACGGTGTGATCTTAGATGATCTGCACTTCTGAAGTTCATTTATCAGATACCGTGATGCAGCATTACAGCAGTTACTCTGCTGATCTGACCACAATGCTGTCTGTGGGGGATGAAGTTGCTTCTTCAGATCGTGGTTTGCCACTGTTGTTAGTAGCAATGATAATAGTGATAATGATAAGTAGGGGCCATGCTCTGTGTTAAATGCTGCATGTTCTGGGAATTGAACTCAAGGCATTATGCTCCCCAAGTGCATACTCCTGCTTGGTGAGCCTGTTAGCCAGCAGGCTCCGCTGCAGAAGGCAGCTGCTGTCACTGTTTCACAGATTAAGGACAAGATTATCTACAACCATTTGGATGGGCACCTTAGATCTCTGTCCAGCGGGGTTGGTTTCAGATGATGAGGCAAACAGAACAAAGATAACTGGCCAATAAGAGACATACTCCCTACATAAGAGCTCAAGAGCTGCAAACAACACTTTCTTATTTGCCAACTAACAGAAGATAACAAGTGAGGCCACCTTTCAGACAGATAAACACTGTGATCGACCAAGTGAACTGGTCATTTATTTATTACAGTATGTTCACAGCAGTAGTCTCCCAACACATGGACCATTGTTTAAAGTTGCTAGAGACGTTAAAGACCCTTGGTGAGCACATCACTATTCAGTAGGTACATGAAGAGCAGAAGCTGGGATATTTCAAAAAGCAAATCAGCAGGGAACCTTAAAGTATAAATTCCTGACAGTTTCCTGTTGTGATTTTGCCCATGTTATCTTCTGTATCTAAAAGACCCTGAGTAATGTGTACTATTCTCCCCTCTCGATGCACACCCTTGGTATTCTAAGACCTAGTCTGTTTTACCCAGGGAATAACTCAACCTTGGATTATTTTGTTAGGGGGATGATTTCCCACAGACATATCTAGACAGGCTTAGTAAAACAATGGTACACCTCATTTCTTCTTGAGGTAAACTTCCTGTCCTGTCCCTGAATTCATTTCATTCTTTGGACACCATGATATAGTGTTACAACACATTGGCATTGGAGTCGTATTTAATATCTGAAAGAAAGGAGCTAATGGAGATTATTTCCTATTTTTCTACTTAGATATTAAGAGAAGCTTCGTCATTAAAAATATGGACAATACAAACAAGTAGAGATAGGTGGTCTCACTTGTTATTGTTATTCTGTTAGTTGACAAATAAGAAAGTGTATTTGCAGCTCTTGAACCCTTATGTAGGGAGTGTGTCTCTTATTGGCCAGTTATCTTTGTTCAGTACCTGCTAGTTAAAGTGCTCTAGCAGTGTGATCATCTTTCTTTCTTTCTTTTTTTTTTAGGATTGTGATATCTTGACAGTCCTGTGACCAAATGTTAGGCCTGGTATTATCAGATTGACTGATAAGCGGCCTCACCAGCTAAGACAGAAAGATGACTAACTATGTTGGTCTATTCTAAGGGATGGATTTTACTAAAATTCTTTTGTGATTTTTAAACTAAAATTGCAGAGTCATTAGTCAGTTGAGCTTTCCAAGTAGAGGAAGTCTGTAGGAAATACATATTGAACGTTGGTGGTAGCTCTTTACAGAATGTAAATGGTCTGAAAGCTTGGCTGCCAAGACCTTACTTCATATAGAAGAATGGAAATGCTAATTTCCCCTTTTCTTGTGTTTTGTGAACCCTTTGCTGTTGGTAATTTTGTGTTTGTCAGTTTCTCTCTGAAAGTGTTATTACCTACCCTTGATACTGTTCAGTGGCTTGCTCAGAATTCTGCTGTATTCAGGCAGTGGCCCTTGAAAGGGACTGTCCTTGTGTTTTGTTTTCAGGCCACACCCGGTGGTGCTCAGGGCATACTACTGAATCTATGCTAAAGGGATTATTCCTGGCAGTGTTCCAGGGACCATGTGGTGTTGGGGATGAGACTACTGGGGTCAGCTCTTGAAGGAAAATGCTCCCCCCCCTCACTCCCTGCCTGCCTCCCTAATCTCTCAGGGCCCAAGGTTGTTCTTTGTTATGCAGCTGTATTTTTAAAAAGCATCCCTGGGTTTCTTCCACCTATACCGCTGGCCAGCCACTTTTGGAAAAGGATCATTCATAAATTGCCTCTCATACACTTTTATTCATATGCATATCAGCATCTTCTCTGTTTCTCTGCTTCAGGGAGATTCTGCTCAGTGCTGTCTGCCCAACTGTGCTCTCGCACCCAACTGGAACTTAGTTTGCGCTTTTGGCCTGTGAGTTTCAGAAAACTGAAAATGACAAAAGCCGCCTGCAAGAGCCCAGTTGACTGCGTTCTTTGTAGGACTGAGAACATTGGCCTGATGTAATGTTCCCTGAGGCTGTCACTTAATTGCAAGGACAGGCTAGACATTGATGTTCATAATGATTTCCCTGAGCCATTAAGAAAAGCATCCGTAACACACTCCAGATTTCAGGGTCTGAGATTTCTATTCAGATTGATCTTTCATAGGAAAAAAAGATGGGTGTACATTTTGTTATTTTACTTTCCCATAACTGCAACTTAGCATAACAAAATGACTTGTTTATTGGAGGTGGGGTGGACCGTTGGAAGGCTAGCCTTGCTATCAGTTTGGAAGACTGTATTCTTAGCAGAAGACCTGTCTGCATGTTTTGCTGTTGGGGCATAATTTTCCTTAAAGGGAGCATTGTTCCAGAGAGAGCAGCTCTGACCTAAGAAAGGCATCATTCTCCATGGAGGCCTTTAATTTTAAGCTCCCTAGGGAATAGAGTGTCTTCTTACGAAATTGCAAGCCCTGACTGATCTCCTAGCACTTAGACATTACAGTGCTTTTTTTTCTTCCCCTTCTTGATAACCCACATAGAATGGAGAAAGAAATTGGTCAACAGATAATAATGCAAATTGGAAAAGGTAGTTTCTAGAATGGCCTAAGAAAGAATGAAATACTTGAAAACAGACTTAACACTGCCTTGGTTTGGGTGCTGGTGTGGCAGGGGAGTAGGGTGGGTCTGGGGCAATGTTTGTTCCTGTTGCTTTTTCCTGCTGTCCTGTAAGGAAGCGCTTAGAAGATGGGGTGTTTCCTAGGATATGGCCTGGGCTGTTTTCTTTAAGGGTTATCAGTGGTTTCCTGTCTTATATGGTGTCTGGAGTGTTATCTTGGTAATATACCCTTCTCCTACTCAAACTGTTTTTGGGGGCTGGGGTGTGGCTGATACTACTTACTGGGAAAGTGCATCCATGAAGGATACCTGTGGTTCTGGGGTTAAACATGTCTTTGCTGCTGTAGACTCATAGAACAGTTCTGTGATGGGACGGCCATGTGCTCAGGCCGGTTCCCACACAGAGTTCCATATTTGCTCTTAAAAACTAGAGAAAATAATAAGAAATGGGTTGGAATTTTAAACGCTGTTTTTAAAGACAGTTCTTTTTAGAGTAGTTGTAACTTCACAGTAAGATTGAGAGAAAGTTGTGACGATTTTCCATCTATTAAATATGCACAATCTCTCCCAAACCTCAGAATTTGTCCCTTCATAAGTTTATTCTTAGGTCCATGAGTTTGGGCAGATTTTAGCAACCTTTTCACCATTCTAGCATCGTACAGAGTATTTGTTGCTCTAACTGTGCTCTGTGTAGTCACCCTGCTGTTGAGTCTTTTGCTTAGGTGTTACACCCACTGGTTCTGGACCTACTCTTGACTCGGTGCTTAAGCCAGGCTTGCTTGACCTCTGAACCCTTAAATTTTCAAACATCCACTGCATTTTATGTAAGCATAATTTACATTTATTAGAATTAACCCAATGCCAATATAACTTTCATACTCCCAAGTTACCTGTAAGGTGAGTCCATGTAGTAAACACTGTATCCTCTAAGATATGTAGGCACACAGATTTATGCTTTTTTGTGTATTTGGAGAAGTGGTTTGTTATGAGTCCTTGAGACTGGAAACTAATGGATTCCTGTAGCTTCTTTGGGAATTCTGGGGTTCTGGCATGAGAGGGCAGGGAAGTAAGCTCTGTGGGTGAAAGTGAGTTTCGAAACTGGACAGCTTCCTTAGGGACAGCTTCTCCGCCTGCCACAAACCCTGTAGAGGCAAGTAACAACGTCAGCATGGAGTGTGTGCACTCCGAGGCTGGGTCGGCAAGCAGGTTGTGAGACTACAGCTGGGTTCCCTCTGCCTACCGCTGTCCCTGGCTGGGATCTGCCAGGGACCACTTGCTGCTCACGTCAGGGAAGCCATGTCTGCAAGACCATCTCCAGACAGCTGAGGAGACTTTGGTGTCTACACAGCAGACTCCAATGTGAGTTTACACAGCAGCCTCCACAGAGTCTACACAGAGGCCCACCACAGTGCCTACACAGCAACCTCCACTGTGCAGCCTAACAACAATCTGTGTAATATTATAGGTTGCTTTCTTATGAAAAGTGGCTAAATAATAAAAGAGGAAAAGAGACTTGAAGAAAGCAAGCATAAAGTTGGTGCAGTTGGTCATTTGCAGTCATTTGCATTGTAAAGTTTCCAGCTTGGTGTAGGAAAGACCCAGTGATCTCTCACTGAGTTGCTTAACTCTCACTGTTCTGGAGTTCTTTGGAAAATAGATTGTAGCACCTGTACTGAGTTTTGCGGAGAGTCGGCAATGATGTATATAAAGGACTGTTTACAAAGTGACCCCCAGGAATAGGTGCCCACATCATAGAACCTTGATGGTCTTCAGCCCCGTCTCTGGGAGAGGAATGTGGTGCCATGAAACCAAGCGTGGTGAGCTTTAGGCATGAGCACATCCCTGTGGGGACAAGGGGAAAGAAATGACTGGAGCTTCCTGCGCTCACTCTCTGGCCACCAGAGTTTGCACCTCCAGGAATGCACAGGTTCAGCACCATTCTAATGGAGTTATGAGGGCCCAGGTAAAGATTAGATACAGCACATGAGCCGGTTTTATGATATGTATTGGTGATAATTTTCTAAATTGGATGGTTGCCACCCTTTGCCTCAGGATTTGAAAGCTTTCTTTGGGAGAGGCTGTTCCTTTTCACAGACGTTGTCAGAGGCAGGCAGACACCTGCTTCCAAGGCAGTTTGCCTTTTAAAACCATGCCGTGATTTTTCGCCTTCCTTGCGACATGTGTTGTAAAGGTATTGCACGTTTGCTAGTGCAGGGTCACTATCTGACTGCAAGTGTTCAGGCATTTTCCTTGGCTTGCGTGTCTGCTGAGAAATGTTTGAGTTTTTCCTGTCAAGGGTGCCAGATGTCATCCCAGGGCCTTTCCCAAGAGACATGTGCTCTGTGCTGAGCACCCCGAGTTCTTTTAAGTTAAGAAAAGGGCTTTTTTTAATTGATGAGCTAAAGGTGAATCAAGTGCTTAAGGCGTCTCACTTCGGAAAGTGTGAGTAGTCTGATTGGCAGAAAGTGATGTTGGTTGTAGTAATAATTTCAGTATGAAACTGGTATTGTGTCTCAAACGCTGTGAAGCACCAGGGATTAAAATAAATTAGCCATTTCTTTAAAGGCAAAACATTTTTTTGATTGCAATAATCTGACAGGTTGGTAAAAGAGAGTCAAAGTCCATCTCTTAGATTTTGTGGACTCATTGTGGGAAGACACATCGAGAGTGTCCAGGAGGCAGGTACCTGCAGTTGTACTCAGGAGAGATCCTTTTGGAAATAAAATTCATCCAGACCCCTTCTTGGAGAATGTGGTCAACATCTGTTGTGGACCCCGCAGCACTGTCCAGGATCCGGAGAGACAGTATTGAAACTGTCTGTCTAGAGGGGGTTTGTGTCTGTGTGTTGGGCTGGGGGGGAGGGTTTGTGGTGGGGACCGTTTCCTTCCTGTGCACTGAGAAAGATCATCGTGATAGAAGACAACTTACATAAATTAAACCTGGGGGCGAAAGTGAGATTTGAAAGTGGGAGCTGACACTAATATTATTTTGTTTATCGGAAGTATACTCCCTCCTCACAGTATTGGATGGCAGGGGATCATTTCATCCCTACATTTGGGGGAAAGTAGAGAAGATATCATTTGTTGAAATTTAGAGAGTGTTGGAGAGCGTGTCCTGGAGGCAGGCTCCTGCCTTCTTGCCGGTGACCCTGGTCTTTCACGTGGAGCCCAGTTCCCAAATCAAACAAGAGGAAAACAAAGTTTCAGTTGTTCTTTTCTAGTGATTGCATAAAATCTTGATGCCCATTTTCCTTTCCTGTATTTCAGGGCCGGCATGTTAAAACTGGTCAGCTTGCGGCCATCAAAGTCATGGATGTCACCGAGGTAAGCGTGGGTAACAGTTGTTCTTAAGGGAATTGCTAGATAAAAGAAAAGACTCCCTATCCACCATGCCCTGGGGGTAAGATTGTGTGGAGAATAGATCTTGAGCAAATGCCCCTTTCAACACATTAAGGTCGCAAAGTCCAGCAGCCTTCTTGACTTAGATAGTTGCAAAGGCTTAGATTGTCTCCAAATGACTAAGAATCCGTGGCAGCATTTTCTTTACCAACAACAACAACAAAAAAAAAGCCCTTTTGGTGTGATGTCATCCTTGGAAGTACAATAGGTCATAATTGGAAACATCTTCTCTAACAGAAAAGAGAAGATGCCTTCTGAGCAAGAGAAGAGGATCTGGTGGTCACATGTGTCCAGGATCAGAGCAGTAGGGGTGGGGGAGAGCATCTCGGGGGTGTTAGGCCACATTTGGACCATTTCTTTTATTTTTAACATGGGGAAAGAAAAATGCATCCAGCCAAGTTCCCAGAGGTTTGAAAACAGAAACATCTGCTGGAATGCTGTGAGCAGATTGTTGGCAAAATTTAGTAGCAAGCAGTACCTCTTGAACTGGTCACATGAGGATTTACTGTGTAGCTTTAGAAGGGAAAGAAAAATTAATTCAGGCCAAAACTTGAGTGAACTTTGCTTGTGAGTATGCATTTATGTGTGCAGGAATTTAATTCCTTCTGATATTAGCCTCAGATTCAGTGAAGTACATCTCTCTTATATTTATCTGAAAAGTTATTTTTATCTGAAATCTAATTTCACGCGCTCATGACGGCATCTAACTCACTTTATTATGGTCAAGTCTCCCGTCCTGTGTCACAGGTTGGAGACAGAGCTGATGGCGGTGTTGGACCTCTGGAGATGTTGAAACTTGGCTCTGCTCCCCAGTCCCTAGTCCACCAGGGGCGCTGATGGCTGAGTTGTTCTCAGCAATCGGGGGTTCCCCCTTCCTATTTCTTACCCAAGGATTGCATTGGTCCCACATGGGCTGGAACTACTAATCCAGAGCAAGGTCTTCAGGCTGTCCGATGCTACCCCTTGTTGCCAGGAAAAGGCAGCGAAGATGAGCTCTGCCAGAAATGCACCTTGGCTTCTTCACACGTGTGATGTTCCCCTAAAGTTTTGATCATTGTACATTGAGAAACTTTTATTGTTGCCCAGTTTTTTTTTTTTTTTTTTTTTTTTAATTTTTTATTATACCACAGTGAAACATACAGTTACAAAGGTGTTCATAATTGGTTCTTGGTAATACAGTATTCCAGCACCCATCCCTCCACCAGTGCCCCATCACCACCACCAGTATACCCACACCCCTCCCGCCCACCCCCCCCCCCAGGCTGCCTCAGTAGCAGGTACCCCCTTTTCCTCTCTTTCTCTCTCTGTCTCTTTCTCTCTGTCTCGGCATCTCTCTCCCCCATTTTTACACATTGCTGCTAGCCCTGCAGACATTGAGGGTTTATCATGTAAGTCTCTTTTTGTATATTCAATGGTGAGTTCTAGTCTGACATTACCATTGCCCACACTCAGCTAAACACTGGTATATATTTATATCCCATTAATGAATGCAGTCATTCTATATCTGTCTTTTTCCTTCTGACTAATTTCACTCAGCATGATAGTCTCCTTGTCCATCCATTTGCAGATAAATTTCACAATTTTGTCTTTTCTGACAGCTGCATAGTATTCCATCGTGTAGATTTTCCACAGTTTCTTTAGCCAGTCCTCTGTTCTTGGCCACTTAGGTTGTTTCCATATTCTAGCTATTGTGAATAGCACAGCGATGAATAAAGAAGTACAGATAGTATTTCTGCTATGTTTTTTTCAGTATCTTAGGATATATTCCCAGGAGTGCTATTGCTGGATCAAATGGGAGCTCAGTATCTAGTTTTCAGAGGAATGCCCATACTGTTTTCCAAAATGTTGCCCAGTTTTTTCATGAACCCCCCACATTCACTTAGGCCCTCCACAGTTGATCGGCTCTAGAGAGGGTGTTTTTTGGCGTCTGTTCTCCCTCAGCTACTAAATGCTCAACTTCCAGGCTGCATGTGCATCTGTAAGAATTAGAAAACCTGGGGTTGGAGCAATACAGCAGGTAGGACATTTGCCTTGCACACAGCTGACTCGGGTTTGATCCCTGGCATTCTGTTTGGCTCCCTGAGCACCGCTGGGGTATGTCCCCTGCCAACAGCAAACATATTAGAAATCTTTGTCATGGATCACAGGACAACTAATAGGAACTTAGACATTGTGTAGGAGGTGACCATGGTTACTTTGATGTTAAAGAGTGTAAGGGAGACTTTAAAATGACAAAGTACCATTGCTACACTGTGTTGAGTCACCAAAAGAATCTTGCATTACATTTGTTTATTTTCAAATTAATTTCATTTTTTTGGGGGCTCCATCCAATTGTGTTCAGGGCATACCCCTGGGTTTGTGCTCAGAAATCATTTCTGGCAGGGCTCAGAGGATCCATGTGAGATGTGGGGTTTGAACTGGGGTGAGCCACAGTGCACAGCTAACTCCCTACCTGCCGTTCTGTCGCTGCAGAACCCTCTTTGGCATTTTAACATGCTCAAACTTACTTATTGGCTGACCTGTGGCTGTCTAGTAGTTTTAGGGCTGTAGGGGTGCTTGGGGTGATGTTAGGCTTCCACCTGATGAGTGTCCACTATTTGTGCGACCACTCCCCTTCCCATCTCCGGGGTATTCTTTTCTATGAGATTTTGTAAGTATACAAAGAGGCAGTGGGAATTTCTGAGGTTGAGAAGTTTTCTTGACTGCCAGGGCTCCTGTAGACACTGGTCCGTGTTCTTCCCAGCTGGGCTCTGATCACGTGTTTCAAAAAAGTCCACACATGGCCAGCATGTAGCTTAGCGGAAAAGCACATAGCTTGCATATGTGAGGCCTTGGGCTGGATATCCACTGTCACCTCCTCCCCAAGTGTGAAATAGAAGAAAGTACAAAGAAAAGGTTAGATCCTCATGTTTTCGTCCTCTTATGATGGCCATCCTTGGTGCTCTGGTTTGCTTTTTAAAATCATCTTTTTATGGGCACATAGTTATAATATTCACACTGTCTCTGTGTATGAGGTAGTCCTTCTTTGATAGATAGGCCAAAGGTATTTATTTCCTTGCCTGGAAAATCATGCCATTTTGGAGAAATGTCTTTTTAGGAGTGCTTTAAAAATAGCTCTGTGAAGCCCAAGTGTCCGGATGGTTAGTCTGTAGAGCAAGTAAAAACCCAGCACACCCTGGCCCCTCCGGCCTCTCTCCTGGGACTGTTTCTTGCTGGCTGCTGCATGCACGGACGCTGAGAGGGATCCCAGAGCCATGCACCGGCCTCTGGAGAGCACCTGTTCCCTGACCCGTCAGGGCCTCATCATTCTTGAAAGCTCTGACGGAGGCCTGAATAGGACGTAGAAGCAAGCAGGCTTGAGGGAGAATTTCCAGTGGCTGTTTCTTGGTTTCCTTCTAGCAGAAAGGAGGCTCTTAGAGAAGGTCTGTCCTTGAGAGCATGTTCCTCAGTGCCTTCTTTTTTTTTTTTTGACAGTGACAGTGATTTTATTATACCACCGTTAGCTACACAATTACAAGATGTTCATGTTTGAAATTTGGTTCTACAGTGTTCCAACATACATCCCTCCACCCCTGCCCATCTCCCATCACCAATGTCCCCACCTCCCATCACCAATGTCCCCACCTCCCTTCCCCTTCCCTAAGCCTGCCTCATGGCAGGTTCTTTATCTCCTTTCTCTCTCTCTCTCTCTCTCTCTCTCTCTCTCTCTCTCTCTCTCTCTCTCTCTCTCTCTCTCTCTCTCTCTCTCTCTCTCTCTCTCTCTCTCTCTCTCTCTCTTTCGCTTCCCTTTCTTACAAATTGTAGATTGAACATGACTGGTTCCACTAGTTTGATGTACGGGTCCAGACCACAAAAATGGTGGCTATTATGGTGAGCGAGTCTCATCCGGCTGCTTCCAAGGCCCTACAGAGGTGATGGGCCCACTCCCAAAGCCCATCTTAACTCCTGGGAGCCTCATGGTCCACTGAGCTAGGGAGAGCTGGATGGCAGCTCTCCCCTTTGCGTTTGAGTCTCTGCATCATGGCCGAGAGCCCCGAGGCAGTTTGTGGGCCGGGCACCCAGGCCTCTGGGACCGGGTCAGAGAGGGGAAGGGGTACCCCAGCTCCATCTCCAGAAATGCCCAGTGACTTCCGCCTCCAAGAGCCGCCTACCTGGGCTCGAACTTGGTTGCTCTGAGCTGGTCTTGAGTTCAGCGTCTCTCTTGTGTGGGTTCTGATGAGCTGTGGGATTCGGACCACGAAAATGGAAGCTATTATGGTGAGAGAGTCTCATCCAGCTCCTTCTGAGGCCATACAGAGGTGATCGGCCAACACCCAAAACCCATCTTGCCTTTTGGGAGCCTCATGGTCTGCTGAGCTAGGGGAGAGCTGGATGGCAGCTCTCCCCCCTTGCATCTGAGTCTCTGCATCATGGCTGAGAGCCCCGAGGCAGATCATGGGGCGGGGCCACCAGGTCTCCAGGACGGGTCAGAGAGGGGAAGGGGGTACCCCAGCTCCAGCTCCAGGAATGCCCAGTGACTTCTGCCTCTGAGAATCGCCTACCTGGGCTCAAACTTGGCTGCTGTGAGCTGATCAGTGTCTCTCTTGTGTGGGTTCTGATGAGCTGTGGTGTCCGGACCGTGATGATGGTGGCTATTATGGTAAGAGAGTCTCATCCGGCTGCTTCTGAGGCCCTACAGAAGTGATGGGCCCCCACTCCCCAAACCCATCTTGCCTCCTGGGAGCCTCATGGTCAGCTGAGCTAGGGGGGAAAGCCAGATGGCAGTTCTCCCCCATGCGTCTGAGTCTCTCATTTTTCTTTATTTCTGTCTCTATATTTGTCTCTCCTCCCACACCTTGTGACATGCCTTTTTTTATGATGCAATTATCTATGTGTATATTCAGTAGTTAATTCTAATGTGACATTATAGTTCCTCATTCCCCATCAACCTCCCCAGTTTGTTACAACTACAATGATCATTATGGTGTACAGATGTGAAAGATCCTGGGAAGGACCTGGTCCTAGCTGTTTGTTATCTAAGCCTCTTGCGTGGCTGCTCACTGAGTGTCAGATCATCCACCATCTTCCTATGTCAGATCATCCACCATCCAGGGCCCAAAGGGCAGAGCCCTGGGGGGTGTAGACAATCCTATCTTCTGTCTGCCACCTGCCAGCGCGGCGGGCACCACAGCCACACCTGCAACATCTCGAGGGGCAGGTGGCCCTCCTCAGTGCCTTCTGGCCTCAGAGCAGGTCCCTGTGCTGACTCTTGGGGGAAATCACAGGCATCCTGCGTGCACGCTGAGCTAGTCCCTATAAACTAGAGGCTGCTGGTTGTTCCTTAGCAGGCCCTTGTGACTGGGAGGGACAGCCTTGTGCCTTTCTTCTCTCAAGCTGCCAGCTCCGGATAGCCTGGAGGAAAATGCCCAGAGCACTTTCTGACGCCTTTTTACATGATCTTGGGTTCATTAGCATTTAAAGTAGGTACACAAATCAAGCATTACCCATTATAAGTTACAAATTTATTTTGGAACAATTCAAAAGTTCTGCTGTGTGATCACACTTGGAGTCAGGCCCCTCCATTCAGGAAGCCGGACTCTAGGTCAAAGGCTTGTGTTTCCCTGGATTCACAGAACAAGTGTCTTTCTTCGCCCCCCTGGGTCTCAGGCCAGACCATAACTGTGACCATCACGCACCATCTCTGAGCAGAATGTGGTCAGCAGTGGTCTAGTTGAAGTGAATCCAAATTTGTCCCACCTGCTTCATTGGGGTGTCCTTGGAAAGCAGCCAGCTGAGAGCCAGATTGTCACCTGACAGGAAGTGCCAATGCTCATTTAAAAGAGAAGTGAAAGTTTTTGTATAACAATTCTTGAACTTGACCAGTTTTAAGAGCAGACAGTTGGTTGGCTTTTGAGTAATTCTAAAGAAAGCTTTTTATCTGGTTATCTCTGAAAAGGGTTAAATAAGGTTTTCAGCATGTTTGAACTGGGTAAGACTCAGGCATGAAGCCTCAAGTTTCATTTTTGAAATAATCGATTTAAAGGGTTTTGCAGAAAACTAAAGGCAAGTCCCATATATCATTTCCCTCAATGAGAACATCTCACATAATTCTACCACGTTTTCATCATTGAAGTCTGCACCAAATAAAGCAAGGTGGGTATTGCTTAACCAATGGAAGGTTTGGCCTGTGCTACAGTGTTGGATTCTAGCAAATTGCACTCTTCCTGCCTGTGTGGCTAGAACCCAAGCGGGCCACTGAATTTTGGTGTTGTATGCAGTTCACAGCTCTTACTCAAATACTAAAGTTTGACAAGTTCTTCTGTGTGAGTGTATATATGAGGGGCAGAGAACCGAGGAGTGGGAGTAATTTAATTTCTTCAAATTATAGGCTGTTCTTTCAATCCTTTGCCCTACTATCACACTTGTATTACTGCTTTTAAATACATGGGTCTGATAGTGTGTTTCTTTCCATTTTGAGTAGTTCCTTGTTTTGAGTTGACTCTGGAAAATGAAAATGTTTGATCAGTAGTTCTCAGCTTGGGGTCCATGAAATTTATGCATAAGGTTTGTTTCTGTGATTTGCACTTTAATAATTTACTTTCAATAATTTTCTCCAATATTTCACTGTGAAACTGATGAGAACTCTACCCTTTGCTTAGGTGCAATTAATGGTTAAAACCTTATTTTTCTATGTGTTTTCTTGCATTCAGCTCATCCTGATTTGAGTCCCCTGTACTACATACGGCCCCAGAGTACAGCCAGGGACAGTTCCTGAGTCCAGACAGTTAGGTGGACAGTTCCTGAGTCCAGACAGTTAGGTGGACAGTTCCTGAGTCCAGACAGTTAGGTGGACAGTTCCTGAGTCCAGAGCTAGGAATTGGCCCTGAACGTGCCACCTGTGCATTGTCCACCTAAAAAGGTTTTTAAAACCTTTCTTAACAGACTATCTTCTCTTTCCTAAACCTTCAATATCTTTTGACTCAGTCTATCTTGTGCTTTTTTTTTTTTTGCTTTATTAACGAACTACATCCTTTCTTCTCTCTTCGATAACTTCAAGCTCAGTTAGCTGATTCTGATCTTAAGATTTCAACTCCCTAACTTGGTTTGTTTTCCTTTTGCTTACTTAATCTTTATACAGGTTTCTGTAGAGAATGGTCATGTGTCGCATCTCTTAGTGATTTGGTTATTTATACAAGACAGGTCTTTGAAGAAAAAGCTCTCAAGTCAGTAAAGACAGAGTGGGAGAAATTTCTCTGTGGGTGAATGCAGGCTTTGTATGCATGAAACCTGACATCCCAAGCATCGAGCTCGAGTAAATCTTGAGCACCCCTGGGGTGCCCCACCCCATTAGTAATAAATTATAATTCATTTTATTATTTTAGTGGACTTTGGAGAATCACCCTTCTCTTTCTTCTCAGTCAAGCAAAACAGCCATGGGTTGCTCTGAGGGTCAAGAATATGGAGCTGTGCCACCTGGCGGTGCTAGGGACCCTCCAGGCTACACCTGGCAGTGCTAGGGACCTTCAAAACCCCACCTGATTGCTCTGTGACCACACCTGGCTCTGCTGGGGATTAGCCTGGGGTCTGCTGTATGGAAAGAAAGTGCCTGAACTCCCTCTCTTCAGCCCTTTTAATTAAAGGGAGTGACAGTGATTATGAATGAGTACTGTCCCTTTCACAGTATTCACAGAGAACGCCTTCCTCTTTTTTCTATGATTGTATTTTTTTCTGATTGTCTCCCTTATTGAATATTATTTTTCTCATCACCCCTTATGAAATTTTAAATGTCTCTGTGAATAGAATGTGTATGTTTCTGGGATGCAGGGGAGTTTTTCTCCTCAGTCAGAGAGCTAGAAGCCAGCACTAGGCTGAAGGGGGTTCATTGTTGGAGCTGCCCTGAGGTAGCCAGCCTTGTTTTCCTGCCTCTGACATTTGTAAAATAAATAGATAAATGTGCATTTTTTTTTGTTTTGAGTGCAGATTCCCTTTCATTGAAGATATTGAAAAATAAAATCATAAATAATTTTAAAGTAGATTTTACTGCTCTGTCATTGGTTTAATACCACCTAAAATTTGGTAGTACAGCCTCACGTCTGCCTGTGCAATACCCACCACACTTCAGAACCTCGTGTTCCATATTTGCATTTGCCCTCCGCGCTTCCCCAACCCCACTAACTCATATTTTATAGCCTGTGGTCATTCTTGTGGTAGCTGGCTAATTTGTTTGCTTTGATTGGTTTCTCTCATGTGAAATGCAAATATTTGTTGATTATCACTTTCTGGCACGTTTTGTTTAGCAAAACCACAAGTTCTTTCTATATAGTTGTGAAGGGCTAAACTTCACTATGTTAACAGCTGAGTGCTCGCACTATGTCCCCCACCCTCAGTGATATGTATTTTTATTTTTTGGGGGTCACACCTGGCAATGCTCAGAGGTTACTCCTGGCTCTTTGCTCAGGAATTACTCCTGGCGGTGCTCGGGGACCATATGGGATACCGGGAATTGAACCCGGGTCGGCTGCTTGCAAAGCAAACGCCTTACCCGCTGTGCTATCGCTCCGGCCCGATATGTATTTATTTTTTAAACTGAAGGATCATTGGCTCCTAACATGTAAGTTTGAGGTGTGAAACACTGAAAACTAGCAAGCGTATGTAGCCCATTAAGCTCACCTGTAGAAGTCCAGCTCTGCTTTCCAGCATTTGTCCCAACTTCCCTACTCTCTATTCCTTTCTGGTAGGTCTAATAGCCTAAAAAGTTCAGTTGTTTTATTTTGGTCCTCTGTTTTCTGTCTTGTTCACTGCACCTGGTAGTACTCAGGGCCTGTTCCTGTCTTGAGCTCAGGAATCACTCCTGGTGGTGCTTGGGCTTGAACTGGGGTCACCCATGTGCAAGGTAAGGGCCTTAACCTCTGTGCTTTCTCTTCAGTGCCATCTGTTTTTTTTCTGTATTTAATCATGAGTTAGATCATCTGGTCTTTCTCCATTTGACTTACACTGAGGATATGTATGTCTGTGTTATTGCGGATGGCAAGATTTTTGTCTTTTTTTTTTTTTTTTTTTTTTTACTCCCTGCTTTGACTGGAGGCTTCAGGTGCTCTTACGATATCTCTTAGGTTATAAATTCATTGCGGGAGTTACTCTCTCTTGTGTTTTGTGGGTAGTCTTAAGAGCTTGGTGAAAAATAGTGAAAAGTCATATCCTTCATTTTTTTGGGAGGGGAGGGAGAGTGTGACAAATGGGCCAGAGCAATACTATAGTGGCCTATAGTGGGTAGGGTGCTTGCTTTGCATGTAGCAGACTGGGTTCGGTTCCCTTAGCCCATCCGAATGATCCTTGAGCGCAGAGCCAGGAGTAAGCCTGAGCACTGCCAGGTGTGGCCTCAAAACAAAAACAATGAAACAAAAAGAAAGTGTTCCTTTGGTTTGTGGTTTCAATTCATTGGACTGGAAGTGGTAAGTATGGTTTATGTTCCTTATTCTTTTTTATTCCCCTTTTTGGGTCACACCCGGCGATGCTCAGAGGTTACTCCTGGTTCTGCACTCAGGAATTACTCCTGGCGGTGCTCAGGGGACCACATATGGGATGCCGGGGATCAAACCCGGGTTGGCCACGGCAAGGCAAATGCCCCTTATTCATTTGAAAACTCTTTGGAAAGTTACACTATTCATTTTCACAATCACTGAACACTTTGCATACACATTGCTCTCAAATCTGGGGGTGAAATGGATAGATTGTGCTCTGGGAGAAGCTCTTCTTGATATTTGGGCAAAGCAAAAGTTGCTGCTTCTTCTCTTTCCCCACATTCCTTAAACCTCGAGCAGGCATTTCTTTCTGACGGGTTCAGAGTACAGATCAGAATGCCTTGCTATGTTCTTAGGTGCTCCACCATGAAACCATTGGTCAGCTAACATGGTCTTTATCTGGCTGCATCTGGTTTGTATTAAGTTTGTGTTTATCCTACAACCATGTCGCCTAACTAATTAAAAAAGTGAATTTCTTAACAGTGGAATAAAACACAGACTTCATCGACCTTTCACCTTTGCTCATGGTTCACAGTACTGTTGTGTTTTTAGTGTGTTTATATAGAATTAGTGCTGTGTGTGCCCTCTCTCCATTCATGGGCATTGGTGGTTGAGAGCTAGTGCAAGCTCTCGCCTTGCACTTGACCAACCCTGGTTCCATCCCCAACTCCACATGGTTTCCTGCTGGTGCACTGCTAGTGGAACCCAGAAATAAACAGCAAAACTTCCATGTATGTTATCTGAACCCTGTGAACTATTTTTTTAATTGAATCACAATGATATACACAGTCACAGTTGTTCATGACTGGGATTTAGTCATACAATGTTCTAATACCCGACCTTTCACCAGTGTATGTTTCTGACCACCAGTGTCCCCAGTTTTCTTCCCGCCACGCCCTACCTTCATTAGCAGTCTGCAGCACAGACCAGTTTAACTCTGCAAGACTGGCTGGAAACACTTTTTGATCATTTTCCAGATGTCTTACTAGACCTTGGAAGGTGACAGTTCTAACCACCCTACATAATGGTAAGACTCAGTGTATTTTCCCTACTAGATCTCCTTGTATGACAAAGTTGTTGTTATTATTTTGTTTCAACTACCTGAAGTTAGGGAGATAAAGCAAGTAAATAGTCTGAGTGAAAGTTACTAGAATAGACTCTGTGTTCCTGCTGTTCTGTGACTCTTGACTCACTCCACTGTTTAATTAAGGTTGTTCTTGGTCTCTGTTAACATACCAACTCAGCACCTCTTGCTTCGCATGGCTGAAAGCAGCCTGGTACTGGCCTCTGTCCCTCCACTGGATTTTTTGGATAGTGTCTATGACCTGCAGAAATATCGGGGATTTCCCGGTGTACCTGGCAGCCCCAGCACCAAAGCCATCAGGTCTGAGAATTAACTATGGAAAGTTGCTTGGTGTGTAGTGAGATTATGCCAGATGTACATCCTTGAAGACATACATACAGATATAAGTGATGCAAAGTTCCAAGGTGGTTTTGTGCAGGCTTGAAGATTTTGGTAAATTGGAACTATTTGTCTTTTTCACTGTATTTTCTACTTTCTAAGTTTTAGAACTAGCCACTTTGAGGAGAAACAGCAACCAAGTCTTTGGCTAACGTTTGACCCTTTGCCTCCTTTGTGTAGTTGGAGGCAGATCACAAGAGTGCTGAGGTGCCCGTGCTGTGCTCAGATGCATTTCTAAGAAATTCACATATTTATAGAAAAGATGGTTAGGGAAGATTTCACAGATGTAGCTCCGAATAGCGAGCCCCAAATCAACTCTTGCCTCCCCTCGAAGGATGTTTCTTTTGCTGTCCTTTGGAGGTTTGTTTTTGTCGTAAGGATTGTATGCCTTAGAGAAGCTCACACTTTAAACTATCTTTTTCGCCCTCTGTGTCTATGAGTCTAGCATTTTTGTGTCAGGTGTGAGCCAGAGGTTTGATGCTCGGTTGCAAGGGTACACAAACCTGTGAGTGTTCATGTGGGAGCAAGCACCGCGCTGAACTCAGGTGGAGGTTGCTGGGCTTGGCTGATCAAGCGGGCCATGGATGCTTTTGAGTTGGGCTTCGTTTTGCTGATGATTGAGTCTGTCTGGGTTCTGAGAACTAAGAGTTTTGCAGGCTGTGAATTTTCTTGCTTCATTCTGTCTACTGTGATTGCTCTCGCGGTCACTCTCCCTCACTTGCTCAGTGTCTGCTGCTTAGGACCATCTCTTCGGGTTCTTTCCTCACCTTTCCTGCGAGGCCACTCCTGGCCCTGCAGTCAGTCCTTCTGCAGTCTTATCCCAGTGTCCTGGGCACCTCTGTGTGCTGGTGACTCCGCTGGGTTGGGCCACCATCTCCAGGAGACATCTCCAGGGAGAGTGACAGGCCTCTTGCAGCTCTGCCTGGCTGGCTCGCATGGGGGGTGGAGGGGGTGACTCTGTGGCCGTTCATGCTGGTCATAGTAGACAAGCAGGGCAGCTGGGTCGCCTTTTGCTGAGGAGCTGGAGTCAGGCAAGGCCTTTTAGGTTGTTTCCCGGACAGTGGGTGTCTGTAAGCAGGCCTGTGCTCTCTGCCTGGGGGGTTCAAGGGCTCAGTGGCTGTTGTCTTCCTTTCCCACTGCAGGCTCCTGTTCCCTTGCCCCTGGCTTGACCAGGCACCAAGCTCTTGGTGGTCTAGTTTCTTGTGCTCTGAAGATTCTAGGATAAAGACAGCCCCCCCTACCCTCTCTTGCCAGAGACCCACATGCACTTTGTACCACTGGATTCATGCAGGTTGCCGAGTTCCAGGGAGTGGCACATGGGCTGATCTGTTGTGGGTCCTGGCTTCTCTGTGTCCCCCTTTTGTGACCCTGGCCCTCACCTACCTGGTGAGCCTGTGACAGTGCCGTGTGTGTGTGTGTGTGTGTGTGTGTGTGTGTGTGTGTGTGTGTGTGTATACGTACACTTGGCAGGAGGAAAAACAGAAACTGGACTATTTTTAGACAACAACAAGCGACTGTCAGTTTTGTGAAGTACATAGAGACTGCCCTAGAGTTTTTTATGAAGTGATATCAGAGGCTGACGAGATAGTACAGCAAGGAAAGGCATTTGCTTTGCATGCACTGACCTGGGTTTGATTCCTCCTGACCCTATATGGCCCCCAGAACACAACTAGGAGTGAGCCCTGAGAGCCAGGAGGAAGCCCTGAGCCTCACTGGCTCTGACCCAAGAAAGAAAAAAAACAAAACAAAAAACAAAGTGATTCACAACAAAGAGTTTGATAATTATTTATCCCTTGTAATCTAGGAAAGGAAATCTGCCTCATGTAAATGATTATCCTATGGCTGACGCATTTCCTGTTCAGGTGGGGGGGCATGTGAGGTCAGAGAATCAAATTAAGATGCGTTGATATCCTCAGCATTTTACAAACTATATTTGTTTGCCAGTTTAAGTGGAATTACTTTAATTCTGTTGTTTTTTTCTTTTTTTGGGTCACACCGGCAATGCTCAGGGATTTCTCCTGGCTCTGCACTCAGGAATTACTCCTGGCGGTGCTAGGGGACCGTATGGGATGCCGGGGATTGAACCTGGGCCTCCGCATGCAAGGCAAATGCCCTACCCTCTGGGCTATCCCTCCGGCCCCTAATTCTGTATTATTTACTTTCCACTTTAAAGTGATTTAGATTTTGATGAAGCTTTTATTTCTCTATACAGTAAATTCACGCTTTAAACAGTACTTATTTATGTTTTCTGTAATTCCCGAGAGCACAGTTCTCTGATGATATGGTGAAAATCTTGGGGCCGGAATGATGGTACAGTGGGTGAGGCATTTGCCTTGCATGCCATCAGTCTTCCCATATGGTCCCCTGAGCACTGCCAGGAGTAATTCCTGAGTGCAGAGCCAGGAGTAACCCCTGAGCATTGTGGTTGTGGCCCATGTTCTCCTTCCATCCTCCCAAACAAATAAAAAAAAGATGCAGCTCATGTTGCTCACAGCTGTGCTATCTCATCTGTGTTAGAACAGCTCCGTTTGAAAGGAGCTGAGGCTGTCGTAAGTTGGTAGTTGCAACATTCCTTAAGACTTAAGAAAGCAGCTAGCGAATATCAGAGTGACATGGCTCTTCTACTTGAATCAGATTTCTAGGATAACTGCTGTCTGTGGGTATTTGGCCTCTATGTTTTTCTCAGAGGAGCACCTGCAGTTTATTGCTGTGCCTTTACAAGGATAGATGTGACAAGATTCATGGCTAAAAACATATTGCGCTAATCTAATGGATCCGAACAGGCAGTAGCGGTCAGGATGAACAGAGGTCACCGTGGTGGTGTTGGCTGTTTAATTGTTTTCGTTGATTCCTGGCATCCTTGCTTAGCTCTTGTAGGCCCTTCTCAGCAGTGTGTCTACAGACCTGCCATTATTCCTGCCTGTTCACATGCCACTGATGCCCAGGGTAGGTGATAGCTGGGATGGATGTTATCCAGGCTCTCCAGGCCTGGTTTCTTTGCCTGCTTCTGGAATGCTTCATCTTCAGAGCCCTGTTCATGTCTGCTGTATAAAGAGAGTTGTGACTAATTTTCAAATGCTGTAGTTGAGTTCTTGCTAGGTGGAAGATACTGTTAGAGTCATGCATGCCGCCTGACTGCCTGAAGTTGTACCCATCAAACATCTGGGTCTGTGACTGTGTATAGGATTGAACTGGGGTGTCCTCACCTTTCCCAGAAGAAAATGGAGGTGCACAGGGTTTGCTGGCATTGGTGGTCATGGTACTTCTTGGTCTTTGGTTCTGTTTGTTTCCACTTCTTGTCGCTGAAGCGCAGTGGGCATGATGCAGTGTGGGTGCTGGTACTGGCACCCTTGGCTGTGGGCTTGTGTGGTTACTGCCTGAGCTCAGCACATGCTCTCAGTGGGTGCCCCTGTGACCTCTCTGCTCATGTCACTGTACTTGGCACTGCCGGCTGCGTACCCCTGACGGTGCACTGGGGCTGTATGCTGTGTTGCAGGGCTGGTTTCCCGAACAGCACATTTGCCAGGACCCGCTCTGTAGGCCATTTCCCTGTGTGAATACAAAGTGCCATACTGGCTTTTCCTGCTGCAGTGCCAGCCCTGGGTCCTTCCTGCGTGTGTGCTGATCGTGGTTGCCCACACGCAGAGAGAGAGAGCTACAGATGAAGACAGTTTCTGTTTTCCTGGAGAAATGTTCTCAAGATGCTTGAATTTCTTCATGCTTTTTTTGAATATTTTTCTTTTTATTGAATCAGGGTGAATTACAAAGTTACAAAGATATTTATGGTTGGGTTTCAGGTGTTATTTTTCCAACATCGGTCCCTTCTCCAGTGCTCACTACCCTCCAGCAATGTTCCCAGTTTCCCTTCCTTGCCCCAGCCTGCAAGTAATTTTTTCCTACCCCGTTTTCCTAGTATTCCCTTCCCTAACTTACCCTCCTCAGCTCTGCCCCAGTGCCAAGTTTCCTACTAAAGACTAATTCTCCTGCTCTTGGTTTCTATTGCCATTGGGCAATTGATATTCCCCTACAAAGTTTCTTTATCTCCCACATATGAGAGAGATCATTCTGCGTGTGTTCCTCTCCCTCTGACTGATTTCACTGAACATGATGTTCTCCAGATCTGTCCATGTTGCTTCAAATTGCATGGCTATATCTTTTTATTTCAACTCCACTGTTCTCCCTGCATTAACATACGCCTGAGAGACCTGGGCCCTACGAAGCAGGATGAGAATGCTATTCGGGTCTCCCAGAGAGGAATCAAAAGAGCTATGCTTGGAATATCACACCTCACTCAAGTGAAAGAAGGAATCCAGAGCTCTGACCTCCATCGCTGTTCCAGAGTCAGGGACGCTGTCTCATTTGCCAAGGCATCGAAAATCAGATGGGCTGGACATGTGATGCGATTTGGAGATGACCACTGGACTAGAGCCATTACCGACTGGATCCCACAGGATGTCAAATGATCACGTGGCCGCCCACCTACAAGATGTTCAGACTTCTATCGTCAAGACCCTGAACAAACAAGCGGTTTGAGGCTCTTCGTATTCCTGAAGCAACCAGATGCCATTGGGCTACACTGGCATGTGATAGGGTCGAATGGAAATATTACTGGCGCCAGCTCGAGCAAATCAATGAATAATGGGATGTCAAGTGATCAAGTGATATCGTTTTTTTTTTAAGACTGCATAGCATTCCATTGTGTAGATGTACCAAAGTTTCTTTATGCACTCATCAAGATCGTAGACTTTAAGCTAAAGATAGGGCCGTGAGTGGTAGGAAAAATGAGTCTGCCTCCAGAGTTTTGCTATTTTTTTGGAAGGCAAGAATTCAGCTGTGTAGTTGAAGTCACATTGCATGGTGACAGGCATGAGGGACTGATTTGTTTGTTTGCTTTCAGCCATACCTGTCAGTGCTGGAGATCTCCGTAGTACTTGGGGATGAGAAGCACCAATACATCATCATGCATTTTGCTAGAGATCAGCCAGGGCTGATTGATCACTTGATCATTTGACATCCCGTTATTCATTGATTTGCTTGAGATGGCGCCAGTAACATTTCCACTTGACCCTATCACATACCAGTGTAGGCCAATGGCATCTGGTTGCTTCAGGAATACGAAGAGCCTCAAACCGTTCGTTCAGGGTCTTGATGAAGAAGTCTGACCATCTTGTAGGTGGGCGGACACGTGACCTTTTGACATCCGTGGGATCTAGGGCTGATTAAGTTCTCAGTTCTGTTCAAGAATCTTGCAGCCACAAAGGGAGTTACATGATAATCCCTAAATGTCTGTAGAGCAAGCCACAGTGTGTGTGTGTGTGTGTGTGTGTGTGTGTGTGTGTGTGTGAGTGAGAGAGAGAGAGAGAGAGAGAGAGAGAGAGGAAGAAAGAAAGAAAGAAATAGTGCTTGCTATAGAGGCATGTTAGAGGAGTGGGGGAGGGAACTTGGGGATATTGGTGGTGGGAATGGGGCACTGGTGGAGGGACGGGTGCTTGAAAAATGTATGACTGAAACCCAATCATGAATATCTTTTTAATTGTATTTTGCATGGTGGTACAATAAAAAAAAAATTAAAAAATAGTTAAAAATTAAAAAAAGAAGGAAAAAAAAGAATCTTGCAGGGCCAGAGCAATAGTATAGTGGGGTAGGCATTCGCCTTGTGTGCAGCTAGCTGTCCCATGTCAGTCCCTAGCACTCCATATGCTATTTAGTGCCTCCCCACCCCCACCAAATGATCTTTCTTGCACAATTTCCTAAACTTTTTTTTGACTTGTCACCAAATTTACATGGTATGACTTTTCATGTATGTGAGGTAAAAACCACATTTTAAAATTAATTTATTGTGATGTGGTACTTAATAATATCCTTGATTCTTAGAGATGGGTAGGAGATGACCTGTCCTCATTTTTTCTAAACAGTCTCATAAAGAAGGGTTTTATGAGAGCTAAATGTGAAAACAGTTTTTAAAAGTAGGTATTCTGTTCATCGTGTCTCTTTCTACATTTTGGTACGGAAATCTGTCAAGGATATCTGCTTATCTCATTTTATCAGTTCTCTCCAGTCAGCAAAAAGGATGAATAATATATTGTCTTTTGTATGTAACAGATGGTCATGCTGGTCTGGAATACAGAGAGATGGAACAAAGGAACAGCCAGTATTGAGCAATAGCAAACCCTTGCCCCCGGGTTACAGGATTTTATCATCACGGGGTTGGGGGTGAGGAGGGAGGGCCCAGAGGTGGCCGAAGGACAGGTACCTACCTATGAAGGGCGATGGGGACTTCGGTGGGATGGGGGTGGTATGCAGCAACTTTGGATTAACAGTTCTATAAAAGTAAACCTCATTGAAATCATAGTACCTGCACAATAATTAAAAAAAAAGAAAAACAAAGTCTTTTCCTTTTTTTGTTGACTTGAGTTCAATTCTGCAGTCTCCTGGGTGAAAGAATGAGTGCTCAGCACCCCTTCCAGTTATCTGGGTTCTTCAAGTGAGCGCTGGGGCCTGCCTGCTTGCTGGCCCGTAGTAACTGCCACCTTGGGTGGGCGGAGAGATTTAGGTGACAGGTCTAAGCATTTGAAGGAGTGAACTCTGATAACGTCCATGTATTCAGATGGTGAAGAGTGTGTCATATGATGCTTTAGAAAATGGCTCCTTTTCAGATGTCCTCCCTCCCCAAAGTCAGCAGGCAGGGAAAGCCACAGAAAGCTCCTTGCCTGGTGACGGCCCTGCCTGAGGCAAAGACCTTTACTCTGAGTACTCGCTTGGTGGAGTCCAGAATGCTAATGGGCATCCGCTGCCTGGAATTGCTGAGTGGGGCAGCTGCTGCCTCATTGGAGAACACTAGGGGACTTCACTGTCCTCCCTCATCATCATCATCATCATCATCATCATCATCATCATCATCTCTGCTGTCTCTGTTTATATATAGGATTGTGGTCTCTCTGCACAAAGTGACTTGACCCAGACCCATGAACAACCTGTAAACTTCTACCATGTAATTTTACAAAGTCCATTTTCATTCTTTTTTTGAGATTTGCTGTTGATGTTTTAAAATTTCATTTCCAGCTTGTCTCTCTCTGTTTTCTTCTTTATCTCCTCAGGCTAAATGAATGTCATTGCTATAGGAAGTGGTGGTGGGGTCTGAGTTAAGTGCTGAAGTCAGACCACCAAGCTTATTTTTAACTAATGATTAAAGGGAGATTTCAGTTTAGAAATTGGTTCCCTGTTACTTTACTCTAAAGATAACATAAAGCAGCATATTATAGATGTTAGTGATAATTGGGGTTCTGACTGTCATTGGCTCAAAGCTATTTACGAGTCCTGCATTTTTTTTCTGGTTGAGCACTTAGAGTTCTAGATACTTTTCCGTTTGAAAGCTGTGTAATAATCACCTAAGTAAAACTGTAGGGAAAAGGGAATGTTCAAAACTTCACATAGTTAGTTATCTGAGAGCATGGTATGCTTTCTTCTGAGTGCTCTTCATAGTTCAACTTTCTTATGCTTCCAGAATTTCCTCTACTGTATAAGGCCTCAGAAGTATTTTTTTTTGGGAGATTACACCCAGCAATGCTCAGGGGTTACTCCTGGCAGTGCTCGGGCGACTATATGGGATGCCAGAGATCGAACCCAGGTCGGCCATGTGTAAGGCAAATGCCCTACCTGCTGTGCTATCACTCCAGCCCCCTCAGAAGTATTTTTGACAAGTGACATTGATCTGATCACTGTATCTCTGCATATTTGGATGTTTTAGTCTTCGTAGAAAGGGGCAATGTATTATTTTTTGCTAACTGGGGAGAACTGATAAAATGAGATAGGCAGATATCCTTGTCACACTTGATTGGACTTATTTTTTCTTGCATTTTACAATAAGATGTATGTAGCTTATTGTTAAAATGGTATAACATGTCTTCTGGTTTATGGCAAGTAGTCAATTTTGTTGTAAAAATTAAGTGTATTTATCTAGAGAGTTTTTAGATTCAGGGAAAGCCATTTTTTCCAGGAAAATCTGCCAACAGTGTTTATCAATATTCTTTTGCAGTGTTTCTTATGCCAGTGCTTAGTACTCAATCTTTATTTATTTTGGTTTTGGGGAGTCACATCAAGTGATGCTTAGGGGACCATATGCAGTGCGAGGGATGGGACCCAGGTTAACTCCATGTACAAGGCAAGGGCATTCTCCACTGTACAGTTCTCTCACCTTAAGCCTATAAGATCTTCAAATACGTATTTAATTTTAAATCTTTGGGTTCTGAAAGCATCAGGTGCCCATAGAAGCTCTTGAATTTTCTCATGAAAGAAATTAGGTCCTGGAAGATGTATGTTGTGTCTCTACGAGAAAAAAGATAAATCCATCAAGGTCAGTCAGAATTCGGTCTTGACCCTTAAACATTGGTCAGGAAGCTTTAGTAAGAGCATAGGATTGTGCTTGCTCTGGCATGTGTTAGAGGCCTTCTGTAAGGACATGCACATGTGTCTGTGTGTGTGTCTGAGTGACTGAGTTTGTAACTGTGTGTAAGTGTAGTCCCTGGGGTAGCTGACCCTGGGGCAGGAGTGTGGAGAAGAGTGTGGGGCTCAGGGCGGGCTCATAGAGCAGTGCCTGTGCATTCCAGTAAAATGGACTTCTGGCATGAAGTGATTGACTGCTCAGATTCCAGGGCAATGCTAAAATTAGTGTTTCGATTTTTCTTTCTTCGGCATTATTCTTTTGTGTTATTTTATTTATTATATTAAAAATTTAATATGTAATAGTTTGTTTTATTATTATATTTTATTATACCACAGTGAGATACACAGTTAGTAAGATGTTCATGTTTGGGTATCAGTCATAGAGTGTTCCAGCACCCATCTCTCCATCCATTCACCAATGTCCCCAGTTCCCTCCTCCTTCTCCTCTCTCTCTCTCTCTCTCTCTCTCTCTCTCTCTCTCTCTCTCTCTCTCTCTTTCTCTCTCCCTTCTCTTACATTGTGGCTTGCCATTTTTTGGGTCATTTTTAAAAATAAAAACCTCAAGTTCTTGTAGGTTTACTGATTGGGTTGGGGATGGGGCGGGGCGGAAAAATCAAACTTGAGTTCACTTTCTATTTCTGCAGTGCGATCCAGAGTCAGAGATGTGGGTATTTAGGTTTTCAAGGTCAGCTTCTGCTCGTGGCCCCTGCCCTGGGAATAGTGCATGACTTGTGTGAGGATGTGTGCTTTCCTGCCGCTCCGATTTGCTTGCCGGGCCCTTTCCTGCTCAGGGCCCTTTTCGTATTTTCAAACTGCCCCTTGAAAGTAGCTTGACACACCTGCTATTGAGGCAGCCTGGGAGTGGGCGGGAGGGGGTGGGGTACATTGGTGGTGGAAATGGGCACTGGTGGAGGGGATGGGTGCTGGTATACTGTATTACCAAGAACCAATTATGAACACCTTTGTAATTGTATGTCTCACGGTGGTATAATAAAAAATTTAAAAAAAAAGAAAGTAGCTTGATAGCAGCCCCTGCCATGTGCATGCAGCAAGGCACACTCAGAGCAAAGCAGGACCAGCTGCCATGAATAATACGGGGCCTCCTGTCTCACCTCCAGCCCTGCATGATTATGCGTTTCCTTGGGCCTCTCTGACTCCCCACAGATGTGGCATCTCTCTCTCTCTCTCTCTGTCTCTCTCTCTTCTCTCTTTCTGTATCTTTCTCTGTGTCTTGTCTGTCTGTCTTTGTCTGTCTGTCTCTTCTCTATGTCTCTCTTTCTCCTCTGTCTTTCTGTCTCTCCGTCTTTGTCTGTCTGTCTGTCTGACTCTCTCTCTCTCTCTCTCTCTCTCTTTCTCATCTCTCAGAGCAGGAGGAGGGGAGATGCCTGCCCTGGACCACCTTCCGCTCTCAGAGGTCGGGCTGGCTCTCTGGGAAGGTGGAACTCAGAGAGCCCCAGTGTAGTGACCCTGCCAAGGGTCAGCAGGAGACATGCACCTCACCCTCTCAGTGTCTGCTGGCTCGAAGGATTTTCTCTTTCCAGTCATTGCCGGACCCTGTAGTTAGTTCCTTTCCGTCCACCTTATGGTTGAGTACAGTGAGACCCAGGAAGAGCTGCGGATGACAGTGCTGGGCGCACATGTGCTACTTCCTCTGCTCGTGCTGCTCTTCTGCGCACCATCACGCATCACACTTTGGTATCTGTGATTGCAGAGGCAGAGAAGGGGGAGACAAACACTCTCTGTCTTCCCTGGAACCTCGGGGTCGCAACTGTGGTGGGGAAGTGGCACATGACACCTATGATTCAAGAGCCACTCCTTTGCTTTCTCATCAGGATGAAGAGGAGGAGATCAAACTGGAGATCAATATGCTGAAGAAATACTCTCATCATAGAAATATCGCCCACGTACTATGGCGCATTCATCAAGAAGAGCCCTCCGGGCCATGGCGACCAGCTCTGGGTAGGCGGATGCATTCCCCAGCATCATGTGTGGTACTCAGGGCACCTGATGGGATGCCGGGATCTAACCGGGTCAGTTGCTTGCAACACCTCGCCCTCTGTAATATAGCTCTGGCCCATACTGTGGCGTTGACTGAACTTGTACTGAATGTACCATTATCTCGATGCCGATTTCACATTGCATGGAAGATTTGTTTTTTAAGAAATAAAGTGGCACCTTTTTTAAAAGGATTGGAGCCTAATTATAAGGAAAATGGAGGGTGCTTGAAAATAAGAAGCAGCCCAACACAAGGCTGTTCACAGCCATGAGTGTGGAAGCTGAACTAAATGTCCCTCTCTTTAATACCCAGAAGTGTAAACATGAAAACACATGCCTGTCAGTAATTCAGTAATAGTATTGATCGTAGCTAATTGGGAGTGGCATGACCTGCTTTTTTGTTAATTGGTCACAGGATGGCTACACTGGGTCTGCTGCTGGGTCTCTGGTCATCACATGAGTTGATGCCAAGGATTCTGAGTTCATAATCAGAAGGATTCATGCTACTTTTGACCGTTTTTGAAGCCATTAGAGCAAAATTGTGCGCTGCTGAAAATAGCCTTTTGCACTTTGTAGTAGATCTGGAGTTCAAAATGATTTGAAGCTCATGATGTGTGAAAAGTAGAACATCTTTGACTCTGGCTAATGAGGATGTTGGGAGTGTCCGTGGTACCTTTCAGGTCAGGGACACTTATCAACCCCAGAAAAGGTCCTCTCATGCCTGAGCGCTTCTGAGAAAGAAGCCGCCTGCAGACTCTGTGTTAGTAACTGGGCACCCCACACGCTTGGGAATTTGGGTACCGTTAAATGGCCAGGTGCTGAGATGGAGGAAGGGTGGGGGGGAGAGGCCTGCAGGGCCCCTGATTTTCCTTGAGTGGACCTGTCTGTAGGGAACTCATGGTATCTCTTTTCTCCCAACAGCTGGTCATGGAGTTCTGCGGGGCAGGCTCTATCACTGACCTGGTGAAGAACACCAAAGGGAACACCCTTAAAGAAGATTGGATCGCCTACATCTCCAGAGAGATCCTGCGGGTGAGTGCAGGGAGGGGCGGGGAGGGGGGGGCTTCTTTCTGCCACTTCTTAGCCTGAGCCCCATCGGTGTGGTCTAGATGAGTGTGCAAATCGTCCACAGACTCTGACGAGGCTAGTGGCCCTAGATTATTAAGCTGTGTAATGATGGTTTTGACAGCGAAGTGGGTAGCTAAAGAAGGACACTTAAACACAACAGTAGATTTTTTATTTTCCCAACATTCATCCTCCATGAGTTAAAAACGGAGTGGAGGGGGAAGAGAAATGATCTTAAGTGACTGTTTTTCACAGGAGTAAAAGCCGGTGTTAATGATGCTGAATGCCGACTTTCCAAAAACATCCTGTGGTGAACTTCAGCAGCAGTGCTTAGACTCTCACGGTACCTGTGAGAAAAAGGTTCAGTGTTTGATGTTCCTCACAGCCTGTTGGAGGCTGGTTTTGCTCTCAAGGCCAGCTTCCGAGCTTCTCCGCAGCAGTGCGGAGGATCCCATGGAGTATTTCAGTCCATCCTGAGCAGGTGGCACCGGGTTCTTAGGGATTTGGGTTTGAAAATAGCTTGTGAGTTGCCCTGGGCCTCTTGCTGGGTTAGTCTTCTGGGTTTTTGCCCCTGCCTCACCCTTGAATAGTACACTTCAATTACTAACTTGCATTTCAGATTAAAAAAAATAGAAAAAATAAAAACTGTGTGAGGCCAGAAAGATCTGACAGGGGTTAAGGTGTTTGCCTTATATACAGCCAGCCGGGTTTGTTCCTGGGAGTAATTCCTGAGGCCAGAGCCAGTAGTAAGTACTGAGCACTGCAGAGGGGAACCCACTTCCCAGATAAATAGAAAATATGGTGTTAAACTGGAATTTAATTTTATGTTTTAGTACCAAAAAAAAGGACTTTATTTAGTACAAAATAAAGGCTATTTTGTAAGCAACGTTACCTCACTTTTTATGTAAAAAGTTTTAGAGATGACATCAAGTGGTTAATAAACTCAATATCAAAAATTAATGGGTTAAGTTTCTTTTCCTCCCCTTTTTTTTTCTTTGCAAGGGGTGGGGATTGGGCCACATCTAGTAGTGCTCAGGGATAGCTCTTGTTGGTACCTTGGGACCTTACATGGTATGGCTATAAGCAAGATAAGTACGTGCTACTTCTCTGTCCCTAAGAGAAACAAGTTGTCATTTCTTATTGTTTGAATATTTTATGTAGCCCTTGAGGGTAACCACTTGCTTTAAGAATTTTAGTGGTTTGGGAGCAGAAAAGAGCATAGGAGTTAAGACACACTTGCTCTGCCTATGGCTGTGCCCTGAATGGTCCCTGAACACCACCAGGTTTGGCTCAGTCACCTCCCCACCTCTGTGTCCCCCCTCCCCTCAAAAGGGAAAAAGAGTGTTAGTTGTCAGGGGTGGGAAAACCATCTTTTTATGAACACCCTCAGATTTTAGTATTCAAATACCAGAGTCCCTTCTTTCCTGGTTATCTCAGGAAGCAGGGTCTGGAGAGGGAAGTACATACCCTCAGACTCTGCCAGGAGGAAGCGACCCCACCCCCGGCAGGGGCATTGGACTTCTCTCTTCTCTACAAATAATGGAAAACACTTTACCCGGCCATGCATTGAGTGAGCCCAGCCAGGACGGCAACATCTGCCATTACCTGCTGCGCTGTCCTGCCCAGGCACTTAGCATCCAGGGATCGCTTTGTGCATCTGCAGATATCAGGTGCAGGTCCTGTTGTTCTGGGCTTGCCTGGACCATTTCTTGGGGTCATAGCAGTGTCACATGCAGAAAGCAGCTGACTAAGTGACCAACCTTAGACCTACTGCAAGCAGGCCACATTTGTTTGTGACGACCTGGATACTTAGGTTTGTTACTTAGAATACCATGTAAGTGTTTAAGCTGGACATTTGTGAAAGTCATGTATAAAACTGGAATGGGGACAATTATAATAGGAAGTAGGAAAGAATTAGGGAGCAGTCTTTTCCCTTTTCTTCTGTAGCTGTTGGAAGCTCACCGTGCTGAAAGGAGAGGCTTTCATCCCAGCTCTAGCCCTGAGCCATTGAGTACTTTCAAAATTGTCTTCCCTCCTCGTGTTTTGTGGTTGTGCCCACTGTGCATTCTGACATTCCATGTGGGAGAGAAACAAACTCATCAGATCAGTTCAGTTCTCATCCAGGAGCAGGCTTGTAAACAAGTGCTTAGAAACTCCTACGTTAAGAGAATCAGAGTTCTGAAATAGCTGTTGTATTTAATTCTTAGTCTACGAGTAGTAATAGCAATAACACTGCAGGCAAATAAGAAAATAGCAAATAGGAAACAATTAAATAGGAAAATAAATGCTGTCATCTGTCATTTTTAAATGGAGCTATTTCAGAGTATCTGTGTAGGTAGTAGTTGAGCCAGGCACTCTTGATTTGGCAGTGGTTGGGGGCCAGAAAGTAGCATAGGAGTTAAGCATACTTGACCTTGTATATAGCTCTATCATATACGGTTCCCTGAGTGCAGAACCAGGAGTAGCCCCTAAACCACCACCAGGTATGGCTCAACCTTCCCTCTACCCCCCCCAAAAACCCTCTCGCCCAAAAGGGAAACAGAATATTAGTTATTAGGAGGTGGGGAAGCTATCTCTTTAGGAACACACTCAGATTTTAGTATTCAAATACCAGAGTCTCATCTTTCCTGGTTATGGCAGGAACCACTGTTAAGGGTGGAATGAGTCAATAGTTTCTGAATGTGAGAACAGGCCATTTCTCTCATTTTAAACCACATTTGGATACAAAGAATAATTTTGTTCCATTAATATTGCCACTTCTTAAAAAGGACACACTCTTCTCTTGGACTTCCTTTCAGGTGCATGTAATCAGAAAGTTTCCTGTAGGGCTTATTTCGTTGTAGGGAAAGTAAGACACTTTGGTTGACCATAAAGTTCTTCAGGTGAATGAATTGTTTTACTGTGAAGTCGAGACAGGATTGGTCAGCAGTGAGCACTGGTCACTGTGTGATGGGAAAATGAGGTGGTGCTCAAGAACCAAACTTTAAAATTCTTCTCTAGCTTTTTGCTTGGGTCTAGTTCAGTCATGCCTGCGAGATCACGTCCCAAAGGATAGGTGCATAGCATGGGAACTGGACCACCCCTATACACAAAGGGCACAGATTATAGCTGAGAAATGGAAGGTGGCAGCTGCCAGGTTCAGGGAGCTGCTAGGAGGTGGCAATGCTGTTACTTTCGTGCCTCACCTCTTGGGACGGGGGCTGCTGGCTGTTCATTTATGGCCGTGTCTGGATCTGCACTGACGTAGAACTGAGGCGGAATCACATGCTTTAAACAGTTGACCACACTTTTTTATCCAAGTGTGACACTTGGTTCTAGATGTCACACTTGTATGTTGGGCGCCACGGAAATGGCATCAGGTGTGTGCCTCACATGTGCCTGACCCTGCTTTTGATCTTCTGCGTCAGTGTCTTCCACACCCCAGTGCCTGAGCAGGAGTGGCCCTCCCCGCCTCCTCCCTGCTCACCCATCCTCCCCATCCCCCATACTGCCAGGAGAGATGGGTGGGGGAACAGTAAGTTCTTGGATACTGGCACCTCCAGAAACTAAACTTCAGTCCATCTTCCCTATGCAGGGGGCTGGCCCATCTCCACATCCATCATGTGATTCATCGGGACATCAAGGGCCAGAACGTGCTGCTGACCGAGAATGCCGAGGTGAAACTGGGTAGGTGATGGTCGACCACAAGATTCCGCACCTGCCCCCTGACACTCTCCAGCCCGGTGCCCATCGAGCCCAGGAGTCCGCCTGCTGCCCACATCTTCTGTTTCTTTTCTGCTTCCCTCTTCTCTGTTCTCCATCTAGCAGCCACAGTGATGTTTTAATCACGCCTGTCTCTCTCCCACTTCCTGTTCGCTTTCAGTGAATCGCGTATTTCTTACCACAGCCCAGAGAAACCGTCTGTCTGACTTCCGGTACTTTCCCCTTGTTTCTTTAACGAATCCTCAGCCACTCACTCTTCAACTGCCGGAAACTCCTGGGATATTTGTCCTCGGTTTTGAAGGTGCGGTTTCAGAGCTTTGCTCCTGAACCCCAGAGGCCTTGTCTCGCCCTTGGATCTCTCTCAGGTCCCAGTTCTTGTTACTTGATCAAAGCTTATGATTAAAGGTAGCTACCTACAGAAAGTTCTTCCTCCTTTGCGTGAACGTGAGGTCTGAGGGTGCAACAACTTGGGCTTTCTTCACCGGTGTCCTCCCATAGTGCCTTAGTGCAGTAAGTGCTCTAGATCTGTCTGTCTGGAGATGATTCGACATTTCCTTCCCTCCTTGTCTTAATTGGAACTTGTTTCCATTCTGCTTTTCATGTAATAGCTGTTTGACAGTTGGAGGGCACCTGCTTTGAGCCTAGTCTCATACCAGCAAAGCTCTGGTGATTCTCCTTAGCCACATTGCTAGCCCGGAGACCTGTCAGTGTTTTCAATGGATTTGGCATCATTTGCTACTAAGGCATCATAACACACACATGTTCTTTGTGCTCAGAAGAATCTTGCCACCTTTTAGAATTCCTCTGGCACAGAAGCTCTGTTTTCAAAATGAAATCTTGATTGCTACTCTCTTGAGTAGTGCCTGCCTATACTGGTGGAATAGTTGATTTGGGGGCATTGGCCTAGAGAGGAGGCACTCAGATCCCTCTCATCACTGCTGAGCCTATAAGCACATGCTTTCTCCACACTTGTCCCTGCAGTCACGTGCTGCTGTTCTCCGGGCTGGCTGTGCACTGCGGACTGATGGGTGGTCCCTGTCTCAGGGGACGTCAGTGTGTGAGTCTGTCTCCTAGCTGAATAGTTTCCTGGGTCACACACACACACACACACACACACACACACACACACAAGTTGGCCAGCAGAGCTCTCACCCACTACCAGTGCCCTTTCTGCACCATGTTCCTACCAGGTACTTCTCCCACCGTTCCCTGCCACGTGCTGTCATCACCCTTACGCTCCCACAATCGTGCTCCCCACTATAGTGTTCCCATGTCGTGCTCCTATCTCGGTGACACCCATACTGGCTTTCTTTCTGCCAGCTCTGCCCCACACCCTGGAACTTCCCCCTGGGCACTCGTTTCCTTGGGTGGGAGTAGCCATCACTGTGGTTATCATCAGGAGTTCCCAGCACCTGGTGTGTTTGTTGTTTACTGCGGTTGATCTAAATTCAGTTGTGGGTTCTTTCAAAGGACATGGGTTTCTTAGGTTCTGTGGTCTCTGCTGTTGAAGCATCTGTGCCTGTTGGTCTTGATCAGTCCTCAGCTTGAGCTCTGCCTGTGACAGCAGTCTGCTGTGCTATCTGCATTCAGCAGAGCCCTGAGCCACCTTGGTCGCTCTGGCAGTGACTGCTGGAGTAGCTTGGAGTGGGTGGATGGTCTCTGGCCCCACCAGCATCCTATCAGCTTCCCCTTCTGTTGCCTATTCCACGTTTGGTGACTCTGTTCTACTCTGTCACCCTTCCACAGTTGACTTTGGAGTGAGTGCCCAGCTGGATAGGACGGTTGGAAGGAGAAATACCTTCATAGGTACCCCGTACTGGATGGCCCCGGAGGTGATCGCCTGTGATGAGAACCCCGATGCCACCTATGATTACAGGGTAAGGTTGCCCTGCGCCCCCTGGGGCGTCACAGGCCACTCTCTCTGACTTTGTCCTCTGCAAGGACAGTACGTGCCCTGTCACATGGATACTTGCGCCATGATGCCATCGAGTTGGTGTGGTTTGGTTTTTCCTTACTAATTTTTTTCCTGTTTCTATTTTTTTTCAAAAGTGGGGTGGGGGGGCGGTATATTCTGCATGAACTCTATTTTCCGGAACAAAATCTACTCCTTTCATGACATTCTAAGGCTTGGAGCTAGAGCTGAACTTATGGCTTTACTCTTTAATAAATCTCTCAAAGTTTTGAATATAGCATGCCCCCCATTGTTATTGTGCTTAAGTTAAAGTAGCTACGTAGAGAATACTTAATTAGACCCAGCTCGTTTACTTTTCCGAACCAGTCTTCTCTGTATGATGACGTGCTGGGAGAGAATAGCCCCCACTTCCCGCCCCACCCACACCCTTTTCTCTTAGCCATGAGTTGCTGAAGAGGCCTAACTCTTGTCTCCCGACTCGTCTCAGCCATTTTATAAATTCTAAGTTTACTCTCTTTGTAGTATCCTTTACTTGGTCATATAAACTGGAAAGGTTTAGTTAATATAAAAACAACTTTTGTACGTCATCTTCAGTGGTTAAGTGTGGCTCATATGGCCCATATGGGGAACATCTCCGTACCCAGCACCCAGTGTTGGTGAGGTTAGCCGCTGGGTTAAGGTGCAAGCCTCTCCTTTAGTCCTCTATCCAAGAAGATGCCTTAAAAACACAAAGCTCTTGGTCTTTTCTTATTGCATTCAAATGCATGTGTCTGAATTCTATAGTGTAATTTGAGTTTATTTAGGGAAAACTCTGAACAGCTACTGAAATGCTCTGTTTGGGTTAGAATAGCATAAGTATGATTATGCTCAGGAGAGTAGCCTTTTCAGTATTTGCCTGTTAAATTTTTTGGAATTTTGGAACTTTATAGGTAAAACAATTTATCAGCTTTCATTGTCGACTCTTTCCATGCCTACCGTATTCCAGGCATAATAATGATGCCTGGAATATGTCTGTTCATCAAAGTGATGAACAGAAGTGCTTGCCCTCAGCTTGCACTTTCAATGTGAAAATAAAAATTCCGATTTTAGTAGGGAACAAAGTTAAAATTCAAACCTGAAGCATTTCTGTTTCAGGGGACTTGGAAGAAAGAGCTTCTTGGTTCAGAAAGACACTTCCTATAGTTTGGCTCTGATAAGTCTGAGGGGAAAGTGAGGCATGATTCAGCGTGAATCAGCAGAATGATTCAAATTAGTGAACTACCATAGATTTTACTAGCTCAGCTAAAGACTTTGTAGGGAAAGTGCTTTATAACCTAAAACTCTGGGCATTTTAGTTAAATTTGAAATACATAAAACAAAAGTAAAGGCACATCTGGCCCAGATCTCTAAATACTGAATGGTTGAGGGTGGGCGAAGGGAGAGAAATGAAGAAAAAGAGGAACGAAAAGTGGAGCCTGGAACATGAGATGGGCAGCTCCAAGCCTTTGTAAGAAACGTTGTTATTAATGCATAGATGAGAATGTTTCCAGTGAAGATATCTATTTATCTACAGTCATTCATTCCTTTTTAAAGAAGTTCTGACAAATGCAGTTGTATTCTTAAAATCCCTCCAGATTCCTCCTTGTTTGTTCATCAAAGCATGCCTTTACTTCGTTCTTGTGAGTAACCAGCATTGGTGAGTTACTGACTTTATAGCTAATTCACTCCTTTGTTTTCCTTCTTGCAGAGCGACCTTTGGTCTTGTGGCATCACAGCTATTGAGATGGCAGAAGGCGCCCCGTGAGTAATATTCTCTCCTTTATGTAACTTAGACTGTATGTGCCACTTAAAGTGAGTCTCAGAGCTGCAGAAACTTGCAGCTTGGTGTTTGGAAGCCATTCCTGCTGGGACATTTAGCTAAAGGAATGATACATGCAGCGCCGTTTTAGTTGTGGAAGAAATGATTGCTGTTCTCTTATTTGGAGATCTCTGTGAGGTCTGCTGGCTACATTTCTTTCATTTATTTTGTGGTACATGATTCTCTGAAATTGGATAATAGCCATTAATTTTCCTGTTTACATCATAGACAGTACTCAGTAAACGGACCTGAATGCATGATATTTTACTGTTATAATTTGATTTTTTTTTGATAGAAAGTCCTAAAGTCTATGTTTCTCCTACTGGATTAGTAATACTCGTTAGAATCGAGTTTTCATCAGGGACAGGGATTGAATTGCAGAGACCTAAGGACAGAATAGCATTTTCCCTCCCTTTACCCCCACCTGGGAAAAACAAGGTCTACGCACAGATTGTATGGTGCATAGTTGCTGAATAAATATTTGTTGAATGAATGAAGACAACCTGCCGCCAGCCAGATTTGTAACATGGGACTAGATGTCTATGTTGGACACCACATTGCCTTTGGGTGTTCCTCCGCGGAGCTGAGACGGGAGGCGTTGTGAGCCTTTATCTCCGTTTTCATTTGCAGTGGGACTAGTGTTGTTGTCTTTTCTTTTCTTATTCCCCAGCTGCCCTGTCAGAGTCTTGTAAGGTTAAATGGACACACAAACATGCACTCTGCCTATTGTGACAAATTAAGTGTGCTTGTGCATCAAACTTGTATTTATTGGACAAGTGGCAGGAGAACAACAGTAGTTGCGCAGAATTAATTCTTTTTTATTTTCCTATTTTTGCTCGGGTAGCATTACCGACTAAAGCAGTGAGCACAGAGCATTTCAGGCAGTGCCTGCCCCCTTCCCTCTTGTTTAGAGATTGTATGAAGTCTTCAGTAGCAGTGGCTGATTTGATCCGCACAACAACAAGTTTCATTACATTCTTGTAAATTGTTTAGGAACAAACTTTTTAAGTCCTTTAAGACTTCGTGGCAACATATGTCTTTTGTTAATGAACGTCTCCCAGTGTCCACTTGCAATGGGGGTATTCTTCTTACTGCACTTGTCCTTCTTACATTTTGCTTTAATTTGTTTAAATGGAGAACTCAGGGTATTCCCCAGGGTTCATAACCACTTGCCTAGTAATATCTCAGTCAATTGGTGGGGCAGAGCATTTGGTGTTACAAATGAGCCCTAGAAATCAAGAATGAATTAAAAAAAAAGTGCCATACTGAACACCGTCTCCTCTCCCCAGCTCTCTGTGACATGCACCCAATGAGAGCACTGTTTCTCATTCCCAGAAACCCCTCCTCCCCGGCTGAAGTCCAAAAAAATGGTAAGCTCTATATGGTTTTTGTTGTTGTTCTTCTTTTTTCTTTCTCTATAAAACAAAAAAATCCGTTTCTTTTCACTTTTGCTCTTAAACAAAACCCTGATCATTCTGATTCCCAAAAGAATACAAAATCCATTGTCCTGAAACACCAGTTCACAAATGGATCCTTGAAATGATTTTGTGTAAAAGTTCACCTCCAGGGCTGGGATGTGACTGCAGTGTCCAAGGTCTGGGCACTGTTCCTGTCAGGATGTGGCCCCAGCCCTGCCTAGGTGCCCTCCACAACAACAGCAACAAAAAGAAAATGAAAATAAGAGACTTTTCACAGATCCAAATGTTTTGAAATTACAGGTTCTGTTTTATACTCGCAGCCACTGTCTCTTATTTTCCGCATATCAAAGTCTTGGGTTTTCTTCCCATGTACTGGACGACACTCATGTATGTGTACTCCTGTGTACACACACAGCTCAGAAGTGTTTCCTTGCATTCATGTTTAGATACTGGCTTTCATGTTGGTGACCACATTGGCCCTCTCTGCTGATTCACCAAAGAATTTAACCAAGACGGTTCTTTGAGGGTTTGAGCAGTTTCCATTGATGTACATTACCCGTAGTTATAGTTCCTGTTAGATCTTTATTTTCCTGCCCACCGAACTGGTCCCTGAGGTTTACACATGTTTTCCTTGTGAGCTCATGACCGGTGAGGCCCATAGCAGCCTTTTCTTGGGAGGACTCTGCCCTTGACTTGGTACAGTACTGAAACTTCCAAGCCCAGTTAGGGAACTGCCAGGAAGCACCTGTAGAACTTTCACCTGGAGAAGGGAATTCAAGATTTCTTTTTGTTGAAGATTTTCTAAGCACAAATGGGGTGGCCCTAAGAATTTTTAAGTCTCCATCCCCAAAAAAATAGTATCAATTTATGGTTAGTAAAATAACTAAATGCCTTCGAGATGACTTACTATGAAATTTGCAGGGCGTGGGGAAAAACAAAAAAAAATATAAAAACTTTTGATCAAAAATTAAGAATTTAGGGCTGGAAGGACAGCTTGGGGTTAAGGACTTCCTGCTAGCAGCCAATGCAGATTCAATCCCAGACACCATCTATAGTCCCCCAGTTCATCAGGAACAATCCCCTGAGCAGAGCCAGGGAGTAAGCCCTGAGCAGTGTGAGGGCCAAAAACAAACAAACAAACAAACAAACAAAAAGAATTTTTTGAAATGGGGAGCCAAAGAGGTGAGTAGTCCAGGAGTTGGAGGGAATGCACTTGCTTGTGGCTGCAGCAGTCATGACTGTGGTTCAAATGCAATCGCTGGGCACAGTCAGGAACCAGGGCTGCGCAGAGAGAGGAGTAGCTCTTAAGCACTGCTGGGTGTGGTGCCACCACCAAGTAAAGAACTTGGAGACAGTTTCAGTACTGTTGAGTTATAAAAGTGGTAACTCACCATAGTAACTTCTTAATTAAAAACATGATTAAAGACAAAAGTATATTAAGAGTAATATATTTCTAGTCATCTTTATGCATTTTGGTTTTTGTTCTTCAAAAAAGCCAACAAAACTGTCCAGACAAGTAATTCATTCAGTGAAATGTGACTTTAAAATAGACCTTACAGTTAACGGAGGCATTTGCTCTATTATAAAACTTTTAAGTTGGGTTTGGAGCAATAGCACAACAGGTAGGACATTCAATCCCAAGCATCCCATATGGTCCCCTGAGCACCGCCAGGAGTAATTCCTGAGTGCAGAGCCAGGAGTAATCCCTGAGCATCACTGGATGTGGGCCAAAAGGCAAAAAACTAAAAAACAAAACAAAACAGGAAACCCAAAAAGCAACACCAAAAAAAAAAAAAACAACCTTTTAAGTCGAGTGTGCCCTTTTTCGTCCTAGAAGGATGCATGAAGACAGTTCCCTTTTTCTTTTTCCTGCCACCTGCCCTTTTTTTTGTAGCTCTGACACTTTTGCTCAACACACATCAGTAATTCATGACAGGAGTTGATACATCACCTTTACTGAAGAAAGCTTTACCAATTTCAGCTAGATTGGGAAATGCTGGTTTGCTTTTGTTTAAAATTTTCAAGGGGTGTAGCAGAGCTTTGGTTTTAGCCTGAGAATTTTGCCCATTTTTCTCTGAGGAACTTTTTTTTTTTTTGAGTCCTTCCCTATTTATTCTTGTCTATGCCGAGGCTCCTCACATATGTGGGTGACCCCTCCTCTTCTGCATCTGCTTTCCTGTGCTTCTGTCTCATTAACACCTCGATTAATTAATGTGTTTTAGTTTCGTTTTTTGAAACTATTCTCACTGGATTTCCAGCCTGGATTGTTTCCACATAGGTTCTTCAGTCTGATTCGAATAAGCCAGAGATTTCCATTTTAAATCTTATTCTGTTCTGGATTTGGTCTTTCAGATTCATGCCTTGTCTGTTCCTTCTTGGTTTCATCTTTTTGCTGCCTCGAAGTTTTTTTTTTCCTATCTATGTATGTATGTGTGTACACGTGCGTGCATTATCACTCTTGGCACTTTCATACTTTTCCAGTTCTCACTATCCTTTCCTTTTTGCTGTATTTTGTTCTCTCTCCCCTGCAGCCAGTTTTCTCATTATTGTGTCTTAAGTCACATTCGCCTTCAGATAGCAGAGTGATCTAGTTCCACTTACCAATTTGAGGAGAGGCTCTTTAAGGCTGTGCAGCTGCAGGGATTGTAGTCCCAATTGCCCGCCTCTATTAAAGTGATTATAACTCTCGACATCTGCGAGGAGTCAGCCCTAGGGAAGCCAGATGCAAAGTGGACATACCACAGTGTCAACTGCTCGGTGCTGGGAAAGTACCTCCTTGCAGCTCATGCTAATAATAATTACCCGTTTTTGCTCCGTCTGATTTTATTGAAGGGAGTCTCCTGAAAGGATTGCTGAACAATTGCTGTGTTTTCAGAGCACTTCACAGTTTATAGGCCTTGACGCAGCGACCCACTCTGATTGTTAATTACTTGCAGTGTGGGCTTAACCGCTGTGTATGGTGATTGTAAATAGTCATAGCTGACTATTACTTGCCATGTTCTTATACCACAGTTTCTCTAAACTTGAGTAGATGCATCTGCGTCCATTTTTTTTTAATTTTTTATTTTACCACCATGAGAACATTACCCCCTTGCGTCCATTTTTGTTATTGTTCTCAATAAACTCAATGCTCTGAAGGATCAAGATGGTAGCAGAGTAGTAAACCAGTGTTTAAATAAAGAGGGATTAGAGATGATAACAGATATAAAACTCCTGGGACTGAAGAGATTGTATAGTGGGCAGGTGCTTGCCCAGCATGCAGCTGCCCAGGTTCAATTCCTGGCACCTCTTACGGTTCTCCAGATTACCCGGGGAGTGATCCCTGAGCACAGAGGCAGGAGTAAGCCCTGAGTACCATGCACTGACCAACCTCCCCAGCCAAAAAAAAAAAAGAAGGACCTCCTCCAGGGGTTCTGGAGTGTCCTCCTGCCTACCTGATGGAAATCTCTCTGGTTTGGGCCGAGTGCCCAGTTGATGAGTAAGTTAAAGCAAAGTTGGTGTTTGTAAATGGGCATTCCTTTGGCCTTTTTGAAATTCAGTTTCCAGCCTCAGGATTCCTGGGCGAGGCTGTGGTTTCACCAGGGGTTGGTGTTTTGCATAAGCTCCCGGGTGGTCCCTATGGACAGTGGGGTTAGGGAGTTTGTTGCTGCAGCCCGTTACCACTGTGCCTTCTGGGCTCTTCACTGACCACACAGTAAGCAGCCACTTCTTTGCTTCCAAAGTCCTACTCTGAGCTGACCCTGGCCTATTTTCCATTATTTTGTACTTTTTTAGAAAATAATTAGGGAAGCAGATGATGCATCCCTCCTGCCTTTCCACCTTAGCTCATGTTCTTTCATCTGAAATGATGTTCTCTTTCTCCCACCTTCAAAATATCAAATACTTTAGTTTTAGTTTTTAAAATTTTTTCTTTTTATGCTTCTAAAAGTTGGGCTTTACAGCTACTATTGTGTAAATAGAAATTTCTTCTCTCTTCCCTATAGGTACAATACTGTCGATATAAACTTTAAAAAAACCATTGATAAATATTTGTTGAATTGTATAAGACAATAAATAGAAGTAATCCTTAAAAGTGGTAAATTGGAATGGACTGACTTACTTTCTGAACCATGTTTTTAAAAAGAAGGAATAACTCATTCATTCAACAAAAATTTATTACTTAATGATCTGTTCTTCTTAGTATTGGGCACTGTTGAGAAATGGAAATGTAGCAATCAGTTCCTGACCAGTATGCTTTGAAGTGGACGTGTTCTATCTGTGAACTGCTTCAGAAGAAAGGGTCCTGACTCAGCCATGCTAGTGTGGGCCTAGTTGAGGGGGAGATTTTCTGAGCTGAGGTCCAGAGGGTCTGAGTGTCTCTGTCAAGGTGGGGAAGGAATCTTGAAGCGTGCATGGAAAATGGGCAGAAATGCAGGTGTCTGGCAGAGTATCAGCAACTTAACCACCAGCTCCTCACAACTGTCATTCCTATCTCCTAGCTTCCATTGCAAAAGAGAACCAATGAATGTACCTCTCTGAAACCCTCAAGTTACAACTTCAGGGTTATTAAGGATTGAAGAGCTCCCAACATTTGGTCATAGATTGCTCCTTTTCTTGCGGTTTTATCTCAACTTGTCTTCTGGCTTCCAGTACTTCTCTGTCAGCCTTTACTTAACCAATAACTACCCTCTTGCCCCTTGCCTTCTCCATGCCTACTGACTAGAAGGTCAGTCAGAACCTTAGATGTAAGCACAGCTGATGTAAATCTAACTTCCTTCCTAGGTGTCTGCTGTATGTTGTCCATGATAAAACTCCTAAACTGTATTTGAGAAATGCTCTTGGGTTCCAAGCTCGTATTTGTGTTCCATATAGTTTTGTTCCTTTGCGTTTACAGAACGTTCACAGTGAATTTTGAAACTCTTTGTTCATTTTTTTAGGTTTATAAATCAGTGATGTTTCAGAGCTTTGCTCTTCACAATCAGATTTTGATTTGTCTTAATTTTTTTAATTTATTTTACTTTTTATAGGTCAAAGAAATTCTTTAGTTTTATAGAAGGGTGCCTGGTGAAGAATTATATGCAGCGCCCTCCACAGAGCAGCTTTTTGAAACACCCTTTCATAAGGGACCAGCCAAATGAAAGGCAAGTTAGAATCCAGCTTAAGGACCATATAGACCGGACCAGAAAGAAGAGAGGAGAGAAAGGTAGTATGCCTGTTCTATATTCATCATTTTAAAAACACGCTTTTCTTGATTTTTTTTTTTTGGTCAGCTAGTATAGGGGTGCCCCCTCGCAGGTGCAAGGCATGTTGTGGTGCTTATCTGCCCAGAGAGCACAAGTGGGGCTGGGCTCTGCCAGTCCTGGGAATGGCCGGGAGCCGTGTGGGAGGTTGCTGAGCTGATACCATTTGGACAGGTTCCAGGATCCAGGAAGCATGACTGGGATGCCTTTCCTGTCCCTATGCCGGAACAAATCTTTGCTGTGTTGCTTTGCATGTCAGGATCTGTGTCATGTTCTGTAGCAGTAAGTCACTGGGGGTTTGTGGAGCATCATCTGTGGGTATCGTTATGAATGTTTTCATGGTGCTGCTCTTCTGCTCAAGAGACTCTCAGGTTTCTGCTAATTTATGCTGCTGTTGGGCAGCATGTTTCTTACTGCTATAACCATGCAGATGAACCTGCTCGTAGGCTTGTTTACGATTACTTTTGGAGCCTGGTCTTGGTTTTATTTTCTTTGCCTTGTGTTCACCTGCCAGGAGCTCCCTGTCTCCTGTGCCTGCCGAGGTGCAGCTGAAGATGTCTGCCCATCTTAACCCGGGAGGCTCTGCTCGGGGCGCTGGCCCTGGCAGTGCTCACTGGTGAATTCTCAGTTGACCTTTCCAGAGCATTTGACAGTTCATTAGGGTTTTTTTTTTTTTTTAACATTCAGATATGAAGGACGAAAAGAAATGGAGAAAGAATAGGTTTAAGATAGCTTTTACTGTCTTTGGAGACATGCTTTGAGCAATTTTAGTACCTGTGTCTTAAACACAATTGATATTTGGAATAAGTAATTATTTATACCTATAATAACTGTGTTTGCCCTCTGGTATGTTTCATCATTACAGTAAGAGCTTTATATTAACCTGTGCAGTTGCAAAAAAGTGAACTGTAGCTTGAAGCCAACTTAAGGCCTTTCTGGAGAGACATCATTTGCAAGCCAGACTTACTTTCCTTGTAGCTGACAGTGACTGGAGTTTATGTTAAACCCACTTTGCTCTGCCAGGAGCAGCTTTCTTCCTTGTCATCTGATTTTGCAGATGGGAGCAATGGAGCATTTTGGCCTTCATTTCTCACCTGTTTGTCACATAGCCTCTTTTTCCTTTGCATTTACTTTTCTAAAACCCCCAGCCACTAATTCATAGTGCAGAATACTAAGCCTGTCTAAAGGCTTTCAAAGGTTATTTATATTGAAATTTACCTAGATGCTTGTGCGTATTTGTTCCTTAAAGTCATAGAGCCCGAGAGATTATACAGTTGGGTAGGCCTCTTGCCTTGCATGCAGCTGACTTGGGTTTAATCCCTGGCATCCCATATGGTTCCCAAGCCCAACAGGAGTGATTCCTTTGTGCAGTCAGGAGTCAGCCCCGAGCACCATCAAAACAAATTATTCATCTTTGTTCTATATAGTAAAGAACCAACTTGTGTTTGTGTGTGTGTGTGTGTGTGTGTGTGTGTGTGTGTGTGTTTATATGTGTGGATTAATTTGTCCTGTGTCCTGAGTCATGTTTCAGGTTCTCAAGAACATTTTTCTTACCTGGAAACTAATTTTTAACATATGTATGTTGGAGAAAAGTTAGCCATGTATTTTCCATTGATAAATGGTCTTTCTTTTCAAAATCTGCCTTTCTAACTTTCATGGCCCTTTGAAGGGTGAGAGCCAGGCACTGCCGTTAAGCAAAGGAACTAATAAAATGGCCTTTGGAGAAATGTTGCAGAGCCTGTAGTGGTGGAAAGAAGAGATCCATGCTGAGCAAATCAGCTCTTGTCTTCTTTATGCTGTGTTGTTTCCCTTCGTTTTTCTCTGGTTGTGCTTTTTTTTATTCTTTTAAATAATTTGTGGGAACTTTTTTTTTCCTACTCTAAATACCAACTCAGTGCTTCATTTTTTTTGCCAGTTCAGCAGACCTTTCTCTCTGCTGCATTCTAAGTGGATCCCAAGTGCTAAAACTAACTGAATAAATTCTTTCAGCTGCCTTAGTTAATCTGGACAGTCAGAGCTCTTTCCTCTGAATCTTGGCGCCGCTTTTCTGAGTGTGCTGATGTTCTCTCAGTATTGTGCTGTGTCAATAGCTCAGGAGCCTCTCACGGCCCTGGAGCCTACCCCCCCCACCCTCTGTACCCCCAGAATACCACCTAAGGGCAAGCAAATCTGCTTTTCCACTGGGCAAGAACTAACCAGGAGGTTACCACCATTTATGGTAGGGATTTGGTGGGAAGGGGAGAGGGGACAAGCTCTCTGCCCCAATAACAGCCACATGTGTTTGTTGTAAGTATGTTGCTTGCTTTCTTCCAGCCAATGCTCTGGGTGATTTGATGGCACACGGACATGTCACAGCCTCTGAGCTTTTCTCTTGTTCTCTCTTTCCAGATGAAACTGAGTATGAATATAGTGGAAGTGAGGAGGAAGAGGAGGAAGTGCCTGAACAGGAGGGGAGAGCCAAGGTACTGTGTCTGCTTCCTGCCTCCCCACTGGTGCGCTGTCTGTGCCACATCCCTCTGAGCATGGAGGAATCTTCATTCAGTGTGAAAGCACCTTAATATCTTTCACTTTTCTCTGCTCCCAGATAGGCTCCTAGAAACAGTCTTCTCTAGATTCTATTTACTTGTGTTGTTTCTCTTCACATGCTCATTGGAAATACTGGGGCGGGGGTCTGGTTTCCTGGGACAGGGGAGTTTAAGCTGGCATCCATCCTGTGATGGCCAGAGCCAGCCGGTGGGGTGGTAGGCAGCCCTGCCCTTTCCGTGAGGGAGGCCACCAGCATTTCCTGTCCGCATTCCGGCTATGTTCCTATTAGGTTCCTCTCCCCAAGGCCCACTGAGCAGCATGTGAAGAGTTGGCCACTGAAATGCATTGTAACTAATGAATCAGGGAGGAGAGGAATTTCATACTGTAAAAATGTTCTTTCCTGGCAATCCTTTATGTAGCTGCTGCACATGGCCAAAGGAACAGCAGTGGATGGGAAGGGAAGAGGTGTGTGTTCTGAGGCCAGTGGGGACTCAGGAATAGAGAACACAGATTGGATAGGATAAAAGTGATCTAGGAAGAAAGTTAGGGTCTGTTTTCCTCTAACAAAGGAGAAGATGTGGATTCATCTTGAGAGTAAGTATTTTAGAGGAATTTGAACAGTGTCATTGTGTTTAGATGCAGCCTGGTAGAATAAGAGCCAGTTTGAGAAGTATTAGCCCTGTGGTAGTGGGTGTTTGAGAAGTCAAGCAGTGACTCCTTGTCGGAAGACCAGCTGTGATTGGCACAGTTCCATTTGTCTTTGCAGTGGCCAGGTGGGAGGGAGTGGAGGGAAAGGCCTGGTGAGCTAGCTGGAAAGGTGAGCTTTGTGGTATTTCCACCCCCCACAGGAACAGGGTGTTGCTTTTACTGTGGGAGTTCAGCAGTCTCTGGTGTGGTGGAAGAAGATAGTTTCAGCTTTCTGTCTTGCAGTTTGGGTTGATGTGAGAACTCCAGTAGAGACTAGCCTTGGAGAAAAGAGCCACAACTGAGTTTTGAGATGGTTTTGAAGTGGATTGAAGAGGCCGTGCTGTGGAACGCAGGTGGTGTCCACTCGGTGGCCCCTGCAGACTGGCGGAACTAGACCGGAAGGGTGATGAGTGTGGACAGGGGCTGGTCCTCCTGCTCCTCGTGCCTCCTGAAAATCCCGTCTCCCCCCCGCAGCTCCATTGTCAACGTGCCCGGCGAGTCCACTCTGCGGCGGGACTTCCTGAGGCTGCAGCAGGAGAACAAGGAGCGTCTCGAGGCCCTTCGGAGGCAGCAGCTGCTGCAGGAGCAGCAGCTCGGGAGCAGGAAGAGTATAAGAGGCAGCTACTGGCGGAGAGGCAGAAGCGGATCGAGCAGCAGAAAGAGCAGAGGCGGCGGCTGGAAGAGGTAGGGACACAACCCACAGTGTTCTCGCTCTCGTGTCCCTTCACGTTGGTTGGCCGCCCAACACAGGCGACTTTCTCTGTTGCTCCGAGGTTGTGCTTCCTCGTGGGCAGGCCATCCAGCTTTGTACGAAGAGTAACTCGTGTGTCGGGCCATTCCATGTGGCCTGAGAACTGTTGTCTGAGCTTGAACAGTCTGAAGACCCTGTGTTGGATGCACAGCTGGAGGGGCCCAGCTAGCATCATCTGGTCCTTGCAGGCTGTTTCCACAGCTGGGTACCTGGGGCCAGCTTGGCTTTCGCTTCATGTCTTTCCCTTTGCGTCTCTTCCTCCAAACTTCTGTGTTCATGTTTTGCTGAAGCACAAGCTTTTCTACAGGAAAATGCCTTGACTTCAGGTACATTTCAGAATAGGATGAAAAAAGCATAGTAGGGATAAAAAGGGGCCATTTTATAACCTAATTGTTCGTGGAGTATTTATGTCCCATGAGGAGAAAACGGCATTTTCTGTTACTCCTCTTCTCTGTGCAGACTTTTAATGCTGATGATGGAGGTGTCGCCACAACTTTCTAGTTTGTGTTTCACAGAAACATTTAGTTTCCTTTTGCTTCACTTGGGCCTTGAGTATCTTTGCCTTTTCCTGCCTGTTATTCTTGGTTTTTTAATAACTCATTTTTTTTAATCTCTCATATAGTTTTTGTTTTCATGTACATATTTACCATCTCATCTTTGTCTTCCACACCAGGAAAGAACCCCCCAAACAGCAATAGAGCCCTGTATCACTGTATCACTGTCTTCCCGTTCATCATCGATTTGCTCGAGCGGGCCCCAGTAAATACACTGATTGTCACTCAAATGACTAAGAGAAATTTGGGAGGGGAGTGTGGGGTGTTTCTGAGTCATTTTGTATATTTGTGGCCTGAGATACGCAGACTTCATTGTTTGCATATGCAGGGGGTTCCGGGCGAGACACGGCAAGGAGCCACTTCACACTGAGCTCCCCAGCCACGGTCTGCCTCTGTGGAGAGCTACTGCCTGTCTCGTGGAGCAGGCTGCAAGTCCTCCAGCACAGGTTGGAGAAAACTTGGGTGTCAGCCTTTCTCTGCAGTGGGAGCAGAACACCTCTGCACAGACGCCTCACCCCTATCTGTCATTTCTTACTGACTCCTCAATATTTTTATTGAATCTTATTTTCAGTGATATTTGGACATAACAGAACCCAGGAAGATTCTGCAATTTTTGTTTCAAACTGCATGTTGTTTATTTGCCTCTAGTCAGTTTTCTCAAAAAATGTGTGTAGACCAATTTCCATCGTATTACTAATTTTAAAATCTTCCATTGTCATTTTAACTTAATGGCCTTTGTTTTGTCTGGAGGCTGTACCCAGTGTTGCTCAGGGCTTAGTACTAGTTCTGTGCTCAAGGCTTACTCTAGCAGTGCTCAGGAGATCATATGTGGTGCCGAGTTTCAGTGGGAATGAGGCATCAGGCTTTAGTTTTAGATCAAAACTTTCCTTTTCCTTTAAAGAAAAAATAAAAACTAAGCAAATCCAGTTTCTTCTTCTCTGTTAGACATGCCAAGTAGCCTGGCTGGGGGCCTGCTCCCCACATTCATGTTTGAGCACTGGTCTCAGCTTTCCAGAGACCCCTGTCACAGAGAAACTGGATGGGCAGATGGAATCTCAGTCTCCAAGAGGCTCTTGGTGCTTGGACTGGGAGCTTCCCTGCCTTGTGCTAAGGCATGAGTGCTGGCAGTTTCTTGTCTTTACTCTTTTCTTCCAAGAGAATGCATAACTTTATTCTCAGATAGAACAAGTGTCCTGATTACTGGACTCATTTATATAGACTCGAAGCAACTCACATCCTAGGGAGGTAGGCAGAGTGGAAGACGCTTAAAAAGCAAACAGAAACACTGGGAACTCTCACAGGTTCCTGGGTGATTATTCATTGTTGCTGGTGTGTCTCTTTCTTCATCAGGAGGCTGGGAAGGACTGAGCTCAGGGCCTGCCTAGCACTGCCTCCAGGCTCTGAACCCTCCTGCTAGCCCCTCTTCACAAGCTTTGAACCAAGAAGAAACTTGACCCTTGGGGACAGCTCCCTGCGTCTCGGGCCCAAGGTTCTGCAGGCCTTGGCAAACCATGGCCAGGCTCTCGCTCTCCTTCATCCTCAGCTTGCTTTCAAACAACACTTGCATGTGTTTTGTTCTTTTTTTGTGAGACTTGAAGAGAAGGCAGGAAGCCTTAGAGTTGGCAGGCCACGAGCTGAAATTGAATTGCAGGGAGGTATTACACATGTCAGAATTTAATCAAGACTTGCTGGTGGTCAAGTTGGAGTTTCCCAAACCCAAGACAGAAATTCTTTTCAAGATTCTTTCCTGCCCCCCCACCACCACCCTGGAAATTTGGGTAGTTCTGGCACTGACTCCTAAGGGGGAAGCACACCGTGTATGGCCATACCACCCTGAACGCACCCGATATCGTCTAAAGGGGAGCACACAAAATGAGCTGAGCAGGAGTGAGCGGACCCCAGCTGACTCATTCCCTGCCGAGGATGTGGTGTCCTGCCCGAGGCCAGATGCCTGTGACCTTGTCTGTCCTGTTACTCCCTGGGGCCATTTCTGTACATTGTGTACAGAAATGCCAGACCTCTCAGATAGAACAAGTGTCCACTGCCAGCCTTTTCTTATTTGGTTGATCTGAGAGTGCCATTCAAGTTTGTGGTATTTGTTTTGACCCTCCTGTGTCTTAACAGTCAATGGTTATCTCAGCGAGAGTAGTGTTCAAGTTCATTCATGTCGGTGACATTGGATTTAAAAGACAGCTCAAGAATTGTGCTGGCCATATTTCGGAGGTGCAGTCACAGCGTATGGCTGGAGGTTGCGTTGTTGAACATGACATGCTGCACTTTGATCCCCAAAGGGCTAGTCGGGGTCAGCAAAGGCATAGAGGCCACCACCTTGCAGGTTTGTGGCAAACTTCCGAGTTTGATCTTCCGAGTCACAGAAGTGCTTTCGTGGCAGATGGATGGGGCTAGCTGGGCCCAGGGTTGTGTGACTGCCACATATCCCACTGCTGCCTTGCTGGGCCATTCTATGGCCTTCAACCCAGGGATTGGAAATGATTGTTCAGAGATTCCTGGGTCTGAAAGAGTCTGAGCAAGTGCTGCAGTGTTGCTGCCCCCGGGGATATGGAGCAGCCCTTCAAGGTAGAGACAGTCCCCATCTGAGGGCTTGAGCTCTGTGGCCCTGGGGAAATCCTGTCAGGGGAACGAGATAAAGACGATACAGTGCTCAGCATGGTCCCACATGTGCAGACACAGTTAGCATGTACTCAGGCAATGTATTAGAGTCTGGTAATAGTGACAGTGTTTATGCTTCTCACCTCTGCCCCTGGAAATGCTTCTTTTTCCCTTGCCAGCTTCATTCTCTTCCTTCTTTTCCCCTATTTCTAGTCTCTTTTGTTATTTTCTCTCCTGCCATTCTCTTCTGAAAGTCTGTGGGTGATGTTTTCTTTATACTTGAGTATCACTAAGAGATACTGAGATATCATATCACTAACCGATACTAAGCTATCTCTTAGTGATACTCAAGTATAAAGAGTTTCTTGTCCCCTGCTACTGGGCTGCATTGAATAGTGGGGGAATAATTTCACTTCATTCATGTATCAGAATGAAATGAAAACCTGCAAAGCTTTATAAAAGCATATTGCCTGTGACCTGGCGAGTTGAGGAAGCCACGGACTGCATAGAAGACATCGGCCAACATTGGGGTCCCGTGTGCTCCCTCTCATGGGCATCTGTGAGGAACGGTCAGCCAAGTCGACCCTTTGAGAGCCAGGGCTCAAACCAGAACGTTAACACCAGTTCTGTGTCTTCCTTCCGCAGCAGCAAAGGCGGGGCGGGAAGCACGCAGGCAGCAGGAGCGGGAGCAGCGCCGGCGGGAGCAGGAGGAGAAGCGGCGCCTGGAGGAGCTGGAGAGGGAGGCGGGAAAGAGGAGGAAGATCGGAGACGGGCAGAAGAAGAGAAAAAGAAGAGTTGAGAGAGAACAGGTGAGTTCGCAGAGGACACCTCGATGGTGAGGTTTGCTGCCCCCACAGGGCTGAGGGGCTGGACAGCGGGTAGGCGCGCGGCAAGCAGCTCCTGCGTTCAGGACTTTCAGGAATGCAAGCTGGGAACACACCGAACGGCGTGTAAGTCCCTGCACCGCAGAAATCTGCTGAAACCAAGGAAAGTCTCTAAATCGTGTGTGGTCTGAGAGCAATTAAAGATAATCCTGTTGAGTTTGACTAAAGTGCCTCAAACCTTAGTGAATGAATGATAATCTGTTTTTAAATGTATTTTAAACCAACTATAGGAACTGTCTTAAGAGCCCTATTTGAATTTTGTAATGACTAATTGACTTTTGTAATTCTTTTTTTACATATAAAATACTAAAATTCTGTATATATCTACATAGCAAGGAAAAAGCAAACAATTAAGATCGGGTTTCCGTGACTTAAACACCAGGTGCCGCTGGCTTTGAAAGCCTTGTTTCTGCAAGCCCCTGTGCAGACGAAGATGCTTCAGGCTGTCTGCCTGCCCAGCCAGCCTTACTGCACCTGCCTCTCTGCCTTTGATGCCCTTGATTTAATTGATCACCCTTTGTTGCAAATTTCAAGTCAAGGGGGGAAAAAAATTAATGGGTTCCAATTTAATACTTATAGTCTATATTTGCAATTAATATATATATACATATTTAAAATATATAAATGTTATTAACTTCTAGTGTTTATTCAACCATTATGCTTTGTACTAATGCTAAGACCCAGGTTCTCTGAGACATGGCCCTGCATGCTTACCTTTGTTTTTTTTTAAGGACCTTAAGTAAAAATCCTTATTGCTTTATTGATAGTATTTACCAGTTAACTGTGCTTCTGTGTTTTGTGTCTTAACATCGTAACTTATTCTTGGGTGCTGTAGGAAAGAGAAAACATAGATAGTTCTAAAATTCTATCACCTAGAGATAAAATACCATGATCTGTGCATGGAAGGTATGAAAGTAACACTTGGTCATCAGTTAAGTTCTGGTGGCTTTTATCAAGTATGTGGCTTTTATAAGTGTGTGTCACCTCTTGTAAAAGATTTGCTTCTGAAGTCAGTTTTATTCTTCTCTCCTCACTCTGTTGCAAGCAGCTCTGGGAAGTGTTTCATTTCTGCCTGTCACATTTGTGTATGTGTGGGATTGTATTTTTAGTGTTCAGTGGCTTTGTGTTAGCACTTTGGTGATTTGAATAGGAGCTGAAGTTTCAGGTTGTTGCCATGTTTTGAAGGCAGGAAACAGTTTTGTGTGCTAACTGGATTTTTCAGTTTTTTGTCGACTTGGTATCATTCTTTCTGGTTCTGAGATGGGTTGGGAGTCAGATTCCTTTCCCAGTCGTGGCTAAGGGAGCCTTACACCAATCAGGGCACTTTGGGGCTGAGCATATGCCTGGCGGGATTTGGGTTTTGTAAAATGGAGCTAGGAGCACGGTGGAGCAGGAGCCTTTGCCAGTGGCCTTGTGGGTGCGCTTTTCCCCCAGATTGGTGACTTTGTGTTTGTGTTTCATTTTGTTTTTGAGCTAAACTTTCTTTAAGGCAAAGGTTTCTGAGGAAATTTGGATACTGTGATTTCTCCTTATCCTGCTACCTAGATTAATCACTGCTTGACTAGAACTTCTGCTCATCCAGGTGTGTGACTGCTTCATTCGCTGCGCCGGGAGTGCAGTAGATGATCACTGATAGGCACTAAAGGAGTTTCAGGTTAAAATTGTCCTTGGAGGTCCTTAGGCTCCTATCCTTCTAGAGTGCTTCACTTTTCCCCCATTGATGAGGAAGGAAAAACCTTAATCTAGAAAATGCTTTTGCTAGTAATTTGGCTTATGTTTGAGCCGCACTTAAAATTCTGAGGATTGACAGAGAATATCTTTTTTTTTTTTTTTTTTAATATTCTTAATAGCCATTTCTCAGATGAGAAGGCAGGAGGTTGAGTTTTAACTAGAGCAACTCATCAGAGTCCCTTTATTCCCCAGTTTGTTCTCCTGTGCATGCAATTCAAGATTGGATTTTTTCACTTTCGCATGACATGATTTGGGTGTGTTGTTGGAGTGGCTTATCATCTCTCTGTATGGAAAACAAGTCAACTTCCACCATCCGCTCTGCACCCGCCCCCTCCTCTTCCCTCACTGTTGAGTCAGAGAAGGGGCTGCCCATAGCTTCCTAGGTAGAGCCTGGGTCCGCTCGCCTATGCAAGTGTCCTGGGTTTGACTCTGAATATACTGGAGAAAACATAAACTGTTCATTTCCTCTTGGTATGAGAGGAGTTAGAAATTGTGGGCAGTTGGAGTTTGGTACAGTTAGTGACTAATAAGCAGAGAGAACTTTCTGGTTTCCTGTCTGTTTAAACTCTGGGCTTCTCTGAACCCTCCGTCCATCACAACATGGTCCTCTAACCCAGCTGTGGCCTAGCAGAACCCTCCTGCACTACTCACTCTGGTGAGTACGTCACACGGATGGATTTATTGAATCCTCACATCCTGGTGCCCAGTTTTAAATTCTTGGGGGCAGCAATATAGAACCTTCTAGCTAATTTATCACTAACTGAAATACCACGATGATGGTTTGGGCACATGGTTCTCGGTGCTCCATCCGGCTGGTCCTGATGCTTTGTTTTTGGATAAATTGATTGCTGGGTAATTTCTGTGTGACAGGAGTATATCAGGCGACAGCTCGAAGAGGAGCAGCGGCACCTGGAGGCCCTTCAGCAGCAGCTGCTCCAGGAGCAGGCCCTGTTACTGGTAACGCACCGTGTCTGTCTTGTCTCGTGGGCAGGGCTGCGTTTTCCCTCCCCTGAGCCGGCACTACTGTGGCGATCACAGACCGCTGGGTCGGTGTGCTGTGGGCTGGTAGGCTCAGTCGGAGATGTCCTCTGTGGTCCTACCATTTGGGGCACACTGTAGTGGCTTTTATGTATTCCTCTCCCTTAGCTGTTCTCTTTGTTTGACAGATAGAAAAGCTTTTGAACGGAACGTGGCATTCAGTGAACAAACTAGAAGGCCACAGGCTGGCGGTTCCTAGATATGCCATGGGATTCTCACCTAGCTTAAGTATCTTTGAAGCCAGTAAAACTGACTGTTCTCTTACTCTGTCCAGTGATAATATGGTTAGCAACAAGCTGTGAGATTTTTCCACAGGTAACATTTAAAACCCCAGTCGTTCCACTCTGTTTAAAACAATAAAGTCGAATAAAATACAAAGCACGACCGTAAAAGCTTTTGTCTTTCCCACGTGGACACCAGAGTTGAGCCCGAGTGCGGAGCAGAGGCGGGCTCCCCCAGTGTCCCCTGGATTCAGTGTTCTCCTCTCCCTCTCCAAGGAGTGCCGATGGCGGGGAGATGGAGGAGCACCGGCAGGCAAGAGAGGCTCCAGAGACAGTTGCAACAAGAACAAGCCTATCTCCTGTCTCTACAGCACGACCACCGGAGGGCCCACCGCAGCCCCCGGCAGCCCCCGGGCAGCCGCAGGAGCGGGAGCAAGGCCAGCTTCCATGCTCCGGAGCCTAAGCCACACTACGAGCCTGCGGACCGAGCACGAGAGGTACCCCGTTCTCTCCCTTGCCCCCCTGTGTGCCTCTGAGGATTGTTCCCCTGGGAGGGGGCTGGCAGGGCTGGCGGGAGGATGGGGGGGAGTGCAGTGGTTAGCCCAGGGCTCCCCTTTGGTTTCCTAGCAGAGATGTCGATGTTCCAACGAGTGAAGCTTCTCCTTAGTGGTGTTTTTTTTCCTTAGAGGACCAGGGGACTTGGGTAACATCTCCCGTGAACTAAACCCTCAGAAGAGTATACAGCTGAAGTGTTGTCTGAAATGTCAGTGAGAGGCATGGTGGCCTGGCCCCCTGGTTTTCCGCAGCTGCCGGGAAGGTGACCTGCACCTCTGGGCTCATGAGCTGACTTGCATGGAGCTATCACAGTATCAATCCTGTGGCACCTCTGGACAGCCCCTTGTCCCCTGGGGAGCAGTCACTCTTCAGGGGCATTGGCTTGATGGGGAACCCCTTCCAGAGGGTGTGAATTGGGGGGACCGTAGGGGGCTTTCTCCCTCCCTCCCTGCCCAGCGCTCTGGAATCTAGGAATGAGTGTTCTGCTTATTCCGCAGTGCCTCGGCGTGTGGCGCTGTGCAATGTTCTCGTTGTTGAGGACAGTCATTTCATCTGTAACTGTAGTTGCTTGTGGCAGACTTCCCCCAAGACTGGACACCGCGGCCGTCGTGTGTCCTGCACCCTGGTCAGCTCTGGCCAGGGGAGATCCACAGCTGCCTCTCTGAATCTCTGTCTCCCACGAGCGCGTGTCTTTGTTCTGAATCACATCCTCGCCCTGCTTGGTTTGCCTCTTCCCCATCTCAAGCTGTCCCTTTCTTTCATTGTTGCTGAATGAAGGAAAGTGTAAATGTCTTTGCAGGAGTCCTCTGCCTTCTGGCTTTCTTCATGGTCTCTGCTTTTTCCTACTAACCCTGAGTTCTGTCTTCTAATCTCTGATGCAGGTGGAAGATAGATTTAGGAAAAATAACCACAGCTCCCCTGAGGCCCAGTCTAAGCAGACAGGCAGAGTGTTGGAGCCACCAGCGCCTTCCGATCAGAGTCTTTTTTTCCAATGGCAACTCCGAGTCCGTGCATCCTGCCCTGCAGAGAACAGCTGAGCCTCAGGTAGCGACAGCCTGGGTGGAGGAGACGGCTGAGCCCCAGGCCTGCTCAGCATAGTCAGTCTAATTTGTTAAGACAAGAGATCCGAAGGAGTAATTTCAGACTTACAGAAGGTAGTCAGGGAAAAGACAGTTTTTATTTTTATTTTTTTTAAGTTTTTAAAAATTGTATTAGAAGCATCAAGCCTCAGTGGTTTCTTCTTCCAGCCTATTTTTTTTTTTTACCATCCCTAATGCCAGTATTCATAAGTAATTGTCTCCTTTGGTGTGGAGATTGTTCAGTTTCAGTGTTTTAGAAAGTCAGTGTCATAAGTACGTGGAGGGGCCAGTCAGAGTTTTTTCTTCTCTTGTGTTCCTTGGTTCCTGCTCAGCACTGGTGCTAGGTTTCAGAAAGCCAGTGAGCACTGTGAAATTCCATGTAGAATTTTTTGGTCTACCAAAACACATGACTTTCTGGAGAAAGGACCTTTAACAGATTCTCAGGAAGTCATGAGTGCAAGGTTATGATCTGTGGTCCCAGGGCAAGGCTGTGATCTAGTGGCTTAGGGATGGGCCTCCATGAAGGTGTGCCACAGCACAGCTCCCAGCCTGTTCTGAGGACACGGTGCCTGCTTGCCTAGTGAGAGAACCACACCTCTGGGCTAGTGCCTTCTGGTTGAGGAAGAATCCTCTTAGTTGTCTAGAGGGAAGTGGACAGTTGACACTACCTCTACAAAGATCACTGAGAAATTAAGAGACTCATTTGCACATTTACTGAAAATAATCAACTCAGACATTTTCCTCCCCAGAGCTGTGAGAACCATCCTATCGGAAACAGGTTCTTCTGGGGGTGAAAGAGGGGAGTTTTTGGTTCCACACTTGGCACTGCTCAGGGGCTACTCCTGGTTCTGTGCTCTGGAGTGACCCCAGGCAGAGTTCAGAGAACCATCTGCAACACCAGGGATCAAACCGCAGGGCAAGTACCTCACCCGCTGTACTGTCTCTCCAGCCCTGAGAACAGGTTCTCAATCCTGATGTTTGCTCTCATCACTGATGACTGCATGTGCTGTGGAGGCCAGAGTCACGTTCTGCTCATAGGACTGGCTGTGGTGTTATGTATAGCACACTCAGAAGACTGTAGGGCACAGCAAGAGGGAAGTAGTCAGGGTGATGGAAGGATTAGCAGGAATAGGTTTGATGGCACTGGTTTGAAGAGCCGTAGGTTCCGCCTCTTTTCTGAAAATTAAATAGAAAGTGTTGATTGGGCCATTAACACATTAGAAAACAGGGGGTCCATTAATTTTGTAAGCTGGTATTTATATTGGTGATTAATTGTCCTGCCTAGAAAATGTTCTCTCTTTTCTCCTGTTCTGAAGTTGCTTTTGACTACAATCAGTACACTAAGAAAACATGTTCAGCATTTTAGAGTTCTAGGAGTATTCCAGTAACTAGAATTAATGTGATTTACGAATCATAGGAATCACAGTCCTGGCGTAGTTCTGAATCTTGCATTTTGGAAAGGCCTAACTAAATTGTGATTCGATATATCCAGCATTCATTAATGTGTTCATATATGGCTGGAGTGATATAAATTGCAATAAATAATAGTTTTGAAATTATAAAAATACAATACAAAGAAAATACTTTTCAGAGATTTTCTTTTTCCCCACTTTAAAAGCAACCAGTTGTTGTCGTAGATAGAAGGAATGACCCAGTAGCAGTCAATTTAGGAATCATAGCTTGATTTGGGGGTAGGGCGGGGGGGCACACCCGTAGTGCTCAGGCTTTACTCCTGGCTCTGTACCCAGGCATCACTCCCAGTGGGGCTTGGGGACCAGATGGGATGCCAAGAATCAAACCCAGGTTGGCCACGTGCGAGACCAAGTGTCCTAAACTGCTGCACTGTCACTCCAGCCCAATACGAATATTTGTAAAGAAACCACAGTGCTCTCCTTTAGAGAGAGGTGGACCAATTTTTGACTGTCTTAAAGGAGAAAGAAGGAAAAATTTCTGCATTTAAAAAGTTGGCTGCTTTTAAGTTACTGTACTTACTATACTCTCCAAACATTAGGGGGTTTGTCTTTGCGGTTTAAGTGTGCTACTTTGTTGTTGTTTGGGCTGAAGTTTCCCACTGCCAGGTAATGTGAGGGACGGAGAGAGAAGGCGTGCATGCATGGCCGTGTCCTCGCCCCCGGTCCTTCCTCTCTGCCTCCCCCCTCGCTCTGCTTTGTCATGTGGCATGTCCCCTCTCTGACAGGAGGGCAAAGTCAACTTTTCTTTCCTTGTTTTAATTGTTTTGAAATCTTCACATTTACTGCTATCTGTAACCTGCATCTGGCTATTGGAACAAATTCTTCCTGTCAATGGAGTTTTATTACACATACTGTGTGTCCTTCGCCCCAGCCCCCTTCCCGCCACTTCCTTAGAAGCTGTCTGTTGTACTGCTCCATCCCACCCTGCTCTGCGCCCCCTTGCCTTCCCCTGCTCTGTGCGCCCTCTCCTGCATTGGACACCCTTCCCGGCTTCTCAACCCTGCACTGTAAACCCCTCCCACCCCCAGCCCCCTTTCCCTGATCCCTGCCTTGGGTTTGGGACTGACTGGAAGCGTGTTTTCTGCAGAACGCATTGAATGTTTTGTGTTTTGTTTTCTTGTAAGGTACAGTGGTCCCACCTGGCATCTCTCAAGAACAATGTCACCCCTGTCTCGCGATCCCATTCCTTCAGTGACCCTTCTCCTCCCAAATTTGCACACCACCATCTTCGCTCTCAGGACCCCTGTCCACCTTCCCAGTGAGGCGCTAAGTCAGAGCTCTGACTCCAGGTCGGAGCTACCTGACCCCACCCAAAAGGCGTGGTCTAGATCAGACAGTGAGGAAGTGCCTCCAAGGGTAAGAAGCAGAAAGACAGACGTGTGCTTTTTTCCTTTTGGTTATTTTTTTTTTAATTCCTTTATTTTAATGGAAGGGTGTGGTGATTTCACCAGATTTAAGGGCAGTGACATTCCCAGGAACTTTTCACTACCGGGAGAAAGTTCCATAGCCAGGCACGTACATGTGCTCACATGGAGCATCTGGGGAGCTTCTTAGATTGACTATCAACTGTATATGGAAGTACAAAGTATTAAAATCAGACTTGGCTATAGGTAATATGGTTGTCAAAGAAATAGAATGAAATTCTATGTCTTATAAGTTTATCTAGAAATCAAGGATCATTTTGCAATATTGATAGGGATATCCTTGGGCAATATAAGTGTGGTAACAATATTATTGTTTTCAGAAAAGGTTTTTTTAAGGGAAACATTATACCATAAAGATGCTAAAGGAATGAATTTTTAAAAAATTTTAATTGAGGGCTTTTTTGTTTGTTTCAGCTTTTTTTTTAATTTTGTTTTTTTAAATGGAGGAATTCTTTTTTTGTTGTTTTCAGCTTAATTTTTTTTGTTCTTGTTTTTGACAACTATGAAATTAAACAAAGCACTGTTCATTTTTCTCCACTTGGAATTTGCTTCCTCTGAATATTTTCTTTCTTCCTACCACTCTTCGTTTTCCTGCTGATCCATTTGTAGACCATTGTTTGGTTTCTTTGAGCCTGCTTCCCTGACTCTCACATTATCTCAGCAAAACGCTTTACACATTCCCCTGCCACCAAGCCTCAGCTCAGAAATTGTTTTTGTGGTCCCAGATGGCAGAATTACTGTTTGTCCTGGCTCCCTTGACTTTGTTTCCTTGCTTTTGTGCAGGGTAGAGGAAGCTGAGGCCTGGGTGTGGGCACATGAGCATGAGGCTGCTCTCAGTGTGTTCTGGGCTGGTCGGGAAATCTTTTCCCTTGAGTTGCTGAAAGCTCATCGCTCTGTTTTCTACCCAAGGTTCCTGTGAGAACAACGTCTCGGTCCCCAGTTCTTTTCCCCGCCGTGACTCCCGCTGCAGGGCAGCGGACAGCCAAATAGTCATGCAGGTCAAAGAAACTCCACCAGGTAAGCGCAGTGCGGGAGCAGCCCTGCCCAGACACTCCTCCCATGCGCCAGCCTCTGTGGCAGGAGCTCATCTGCTCTGACGGCAAAGCTGCCCCGGAGGCCCATCAACATGAGCGTCACTGATCCGTTCTCTGGTGCGACCATTTCAGAGTGAGAACTGCCCATCCCCTTAAGGATATGTGCCAGAAAGGCAGGCTCCTAGTCTGAGGGAGCTTCGTATCTGTGGGACAGTCACAGTCTGTGATCACCCAGCGTCAACCAAGTCACACCCTGAGGCTCTAGCGCTGCCATGCCCATCCTGTAGCTGTTAGCCACATGAAGCAACTCAAATTTGACTTTATCTCAAGCTTAAAGCTGAATTTTCTGGGCTGCAAGGATGGTTCAAGGGATGGAGTGCACACTTTGGGTGCAGGAACCCCGACTTCTGTAGCTGTCCCCTGATCTCAGCGATGGTTCCTGAGCACTGAGCCAGGAATAACCCCTCAGGATATGACCAAAGCAAGCAAATGCCCTTAGTTGTATTGGCCCCTATTTCAGATTCTCAGCATCCCCACACTGCTAGTGACCCTCAGATATAGCTGAAGTCTAGAACCTCCTCATTCTACTCAGTGCCTCTGCCCAGAGCTGTGTAGAGGGAGAAGGAATCCCAATGTGGAATGGTTCATCCAGGAGTTTTCATGATGGACCCTTAGAGGATCTCTTCTGCTGATAAAATTCTGCTGTAACTTGAAGTAGTGGGATGGTTAACTCCCAAAAAGCCATGTTGAGCATCTCCTCCTCCTGTCATGAGACAGGTCTATGACAGCCTTCAGTGCTGGCTCTACATTCCTGTCCTGCCTGAGTCTAGCACACCTATGACAGACCCACTCTGTCGCATTCCCCACATCACTCATAAACACAGCAGAATGCTTCTCGAAAGTCCGATGTGTGGCGCAGTGACAGATGAGTGAGAACCACAGCCTGGAATTAGAATAGTTTGAGGTACAATTGCATGAAGTTAAATTTTGGTAACAGTGGAATTTATTGCTGTGACAGAGAGCTTGACCCTTTTGAACTGAGTAGCAGCGTTTCTTCTCACACCTAAGCAAGATTTTAGGTTTGCTAATGACAGCCATCGTTCAGTCTTTTCAGTTTGATCAGGTAACCAGGGTAGATCATGAGTGACATTTTTTGTTGCATTTAGTGGAAAGGCTGCAGTTCAAAATCCTCAGCACTTCGGCGCACCTGTGTATGCACCGTGCATGCGTGCTTGTGTGTGTGTCCTGAAGTACCTTCTTTCTTCTTCTAACAGCAGCATCGAGCCCCGGCTGCTGTGGGAGAGGTGGGAGAAACTGGTGCCCAGGCCGGGCAGTGGCAGCTCCTCCGGCTCCAGCAACTCAGGATCCCAGCCAGGGTCCCACCCGGCTCTCAGAGTGGCTCCGGAGGCGCTTCAGAGTGAGATGTAGGATGGTGTTTTCTCTCTTTCTCTGTCTCTCTCTCTGTGCCTCTCTGTCTCTGTCTCTGTCTCTATCTCTGTCTGTCTGTCTGTCTGTCTGTCTCTCTCTCTCTCTCTCTCCACCCCCCCAACCCCCCCCATGCCTTTGGTTTGTTACAATATATTGGAGATCCCTTGGATCAAGTAAAAACTGCTGCTGTGTTCAGCTAGCGACCCGTCACAGATACACTTCCTACTCAGTTTCTGATGTTAACGGTGAATCAGCTCTTTGTGCTGACTCAGCCGAGCTCTTGTAACATTGGCCGTTCGTTGTCCTATTCTACCCTACAGTTGGTTATAATTATCACACACGATACGATCGGACATATACTCTGTAGGATTCCCCCACGTTGGGTGTCTGCTGCATTTGTGTGTCTCCCTTTTATAGGTTAAGGTAGCTGAAGCTTAGTCAAATTAAGTCATTAATCCATGGAGCTGAGCTGAATGTCCAAAATGTGATTTGAACCTTAGGACCTGCATGTAGTGTTTGGGATTTTTAGCCCATGCATAATATTTTATGAATCAATTCCCCACTGTACATAAAGACACCATTACAAGTTCAGTTGCATGCTGTGGTGGTGATTGTAATGCAGGTGTAACGATGTCTGGCCAGCTTCTGCTCGGTCCCTCGGTCCGCTGCATGACAACGTGCATGATAGGGGCTGGTGGTATGGGTGGAGGGGTGCGGGACCATGACCCTGTCTACTCACCTTCTTGTCTCCTCTGAACTTCCACAGCCTCGTCCAAGTCTGAAGGTTCCCCCATCTCAGCGTCTTGAGAATGCAGTGAAGAAGCCTGAAGAGAAAAAAAGAAGTTTTTAGACCGCTCAAGCCTGCTGTAAGGATTATGCAAAATAAGGTTCACTTCCTTGAAGCCTGAGAGAGATCTCTTTAAGAATGTGTAGCGTCAAAAAAGAATGTGTAGCTTAATATATATATATACATATATATATACACACACATAATTTATACATTTATAATGTATAATACATATATATACATATATATGTATATTATATATAATATATATATAATACATATATACATATATAGTGTAACTTCATACATACATTTTTCTGTAGCTGGGAAGTATGAATAGGGAGATTTGCAGCAGTTTTTTTTTTCCTTTGAGTATGTTATTTAAGACTAGAATTCTGCAGGGTGAATAGAATAGGAATATGATTCTGAGGAGAAAAAAGTAAAATGAAAAATTTCCGATTATTAAGAGCCTTTAAAAGATGTGATTTGAAAATCCTGTAGTTTGGTGGCATTGTCATGTGGACTTAAGGGATGAAAATCAGTGCCACAGCCCTCAGGCTCTCTGTGCGCACTCCCCACTTAGTTATTTATGAAAGGAAGATGTGCGTGCTTAAGGCTTCCTCACTAGCCTTTACATACTGAAGACATTGTGTGTTTTCAGATGTCTCCCTTAAATTTCTCTGTAGCTGCAGGTCTACCTTTTGCAGAGCTGGCCACTGCGGCTGCTTCTCTTCCTTTGTCTAAATTCTTGTTGCATCACCTGACCGGTAGCGGTATGTTTGCGAGATCTTAGCCTGTTGGGATTTTGATTGCCTGCTTGAACTGATTTCTCTACTTCCCTCTCCCCTTCCTCCTGTGCTTCCCTGTGTCCTGTGTTCTGCATTCTTCACCTCTGACGGCTTCTCGGGCTCCATGAAACGGCCTCTGGACTGAAGGGCGAGTGGTAAGCCCTGGCTCTGGGACCTCGGCAGGAGCAGCCTCTCGCTGCCAGCTTTCAGCCTGGCTGGAGTTTGCTCCCTTGGCACTTCCCCTTTCTCCAGTAGCCTTTCTGTTCTTTTCTACAATTAAAAACAAAAAACTTGGCTTAACACACAAAAAAGATGTTGTGTGTGTTTTGTGTGTATCAATACAATGTTTTGGAATAGCTTCTTACAAGCTAGGAGACTCAGGAAGACTCAGGACTGAACCCCTGCCCGTAGTCACTTAGTTCAGAGACTGCAGTTCATAGGGTAGGATCATATCCTTCACCGTGGAGATGTCTGCTTGGGAGCTGCTTGCAAGGAAAGCGCTTGTGTGGCTTTTTCAAAAGACTTTATTTGAAATGGAGAGTTAGATAGCATAGGAGCCCAGCGTTTGCCTTGACCTTCCCATTCTCTGTCCCTTGAGTTTCCCCAGGGTGATGTTTGAGTACAGAGCCAGGGGATGAGCCCTAAACAGCATCACCAAGTATGGCCTTAACACCAAAAAGTTAAACAAAACAATCTGGGTCAGTGAGATTGCTCAGAGGTCTGTATTCTGGGCTACATGCCGTGCATATACCAGAAGCTGGGTGGGAGCCCTGACCCCTGCATGCCCAAATTGCCAGGGAGGCCCTCGAGGTCCCACACCATCCTACCCCTACCCCTAGCAGCCCCTTTGCGTCCTAGCTTGCAGCCATGCAAACCAGTATTACTCAGGCAGATATTGCTGGGGGTGGCTCCAAGTTTTACAGATTACCACTTGTTTCCCACCCCCCCAACTCCTACTAAATGATACCCCCAAAAAATACTTTACTTTTATATAAAATTTCCACATGAAAAGATAAACTTTGAACTTTTACATGAAACTGTAGAAAATATTCATCACACCTGAAGAATCTTGGGCAAGTGACTCTTAAGTGATGTCCAATGGGAGAATAGAGAGGAGTGAAGCCCATTTGAGTGGTTTTTATGTGGATTTGTTTCCTTTGTGGTGTCCGTATGCTTCAGCAGTGTTGGCATAGAGGGAGGCCCCCTGGCTTCTTCCCGCAGTGGCACAGTATCTCCTCTTCTCACCTCCTGTGTCAGGAGCTGTGGACAGTGCCAGCACGAGGACACCACAGATCAACTACAGAGATGTTGGGCTGAGACAAAGCGTAGTGGGAAGGGGCTTGGCGCATAGCTGACCCCTCTCGCTCGTGCACTATGTGGTGGTCTGAGCATCACAGGGGCAGGCCCCGAGACATGGCAACTCCCAAAAGGATACTTAAATCAGTTCTCTCTAAGCTAGAGTCCTGCACATTGAACCATGTCTTTCAAAGATTTCGTAGCATAAGCTGATATCTTTATAGCAAACTCCAGGGACCTGGTTAATGCACTCATTGAACTATTATTATATAGATATTTGGCTTTTGGGGTCACACCCGGCAGTGCTCACAGATTACTCCTGGCTCTGCACTCAGAAATCACTCCTGGTGGTGCTTGGGGGACCATATGGGATGCTGGGGATGGAACCTAGGTTGGCCACATGCAAGGCAAATGCCCTACCCTCTGTGCTTTTGCTCCAGTCCCTGTTTTTTGTATTTTTTTTTTAAACCCTAGCCAATCAGTGGATTCTAGTTAGGAGATATAAGTTGTATTCATTTTGAACTTTTTTTGTTGTCTATTTTTTTTTTTTTTTACTCTCTCCCCACCCACCATTTTTTTTCCCCTTTTTTGGGTTACACCTGGCAATGCTCAGGAATTTCTCCTGGCTCTGCACTCAGGAATTACTCCCTGGCGGTGCTCTGGGGACCATATGGGATGCCAGGGATCGAACATAGGCCGGCACGGGCCAACTGCATGCAAGGCAAATGCCCTACCCGCTGGGCTATGACTCCGACCCACTTTTTTTTTTTTTTTTTTTTTTTGAAAGGCTGTTACACTCACCACTATACTACCAGTGCCTTCTCTCCCTGTTTTTGGCCATTTTTCTATTCAAAGTCTTTACCCACCTTCTCATGGTCCTGATAGATGCTTTACAGTGCAGGTTCATAAACTTGCTATGGCTGTTTCTTGGTCAAAATCAGACATGACTGTTCCTGAATATGTCCTCTCTCCCTTTCTCTTCTGTGCCATGGTACTAGGATTTAACGGCGTTGGCCAAAGAGCTCCGAGCAGTGGAGGACGCGCGGCCTCCTCACAAGGTCACTGACTACTCGTCCTCTAGTGAGGAATCGGGCACAACTGACGAGGAAGATGAGGACCCGGAGCAAGAAGGGGCTGAGGAACCCACCTCCGGAGCAGAGGACACCAGAGCCCCGTCAGTCCTGGTGTATTCTGATTGCGCTCCCTACCGGGCCTTCCCTCCGCTGTGGGCGCCATTTTCTTCCTATGCCTCTTTCTGGGGTCCAGCATGAGCTGTGTTATTACTGGCTCAGCAGTCAGCAGCCTGTGCTTCTGGGCCTTTCTCTCTGTTCTGTGCACGCCTGTCTCTGCCACCCCCTCAGTTTCTGTCTCTTCGTAGTATGAGCATATGCTCCAAAGGGAAATCTCAGCTCATTCGAACTGTTTTATTTGACCATAAGTATTCCTTCCCATCTTTCACTGCAGAGCAGACTGCGCTGGAAGGAAATGCTATGCCAGAGGCAAAATGCTAAGCATTTGCTTTCTTTGATGACTTTCCTGCTTTAGCCTGATCTCACTCTCGCATGCTGAGACGCTGAGAAAAAGGGTACAGGGTAGCCATGCCCTCGTGGGCTCTGTAACCCTTCCCTTCTGTATGTGGTCTCCGTGAGGTCCCTCTCTGAACCTGAGCAACGGGGAGACAGAATCGGTGAAGACCATGATTGTCCATGACGATGTGGAAAGTGAGCCGCCATGACTCCGTCCAAAGAAGGCACTCTGATCGTGCGCCAGGTACCTGTGTCTCCGCGTGGTCCGAGGCTGAGCTTTCCTGTATTCATTAACCCACTTGCTCATTCACTCACTCACGCTGTTTCTACGTCATCATCTGTTTCCATGTTAACCAGACCCAGAGGGTAGGGTGCTGGGCTAGGGAGGCAGGTGCGTGCTGCATGCCAAGAAGGTGACTCTCAGTCCGCCACCCACATTGCTGCTCCTCTGCATGGTCTGCGGCAGCCTCCATTCGAGTCCCACGCCGAGTCTCACAGTCGGGTCTGAGCAGTGGGACAGCCCCAGGGTCCTTCAGCAGCTCTCAGGCGCCAGGGGCGGCTCTGCGGGAGCTGAGCTCCAAGTCCAGAGCACTGCAACAGGTCCAGCAGAGTCAGTCAGGAGCCGATGGAGCAGTTGGGGCCTTCTCATGGGGATGACAGGAGCCGCAGGGCTGGGAGCTCTTGCCTGTGTTCCACGATGTGAGTCTGCTCACTTGTTGAATCGTAAATGTGTCCCGCACAGATGTGCCACGTCTGGAACCCGAGCCAGGCGCCTGTCCGCTTCTCCTAGCTCAAACATGCCGGAAGTGCTGCGTTTCTCACTTCTCTAGACCGGGCCCCATAGCTAGTGTCTTGGACTTTGCCCCCCAGTGTGTTCGGACTGTGGCAGTACATTCAGATGGAAGGTGAGACGCACATGGAAAAGATCAGGCTCCAGAGGAGAGACCACTTTACAGACCTCTAAGCAGAGAACATTTCTAAAGGAAAATAAAAGAGGCAGTAGCCTGTGTGCCAGATAAGCCGGGGCTAACCCCCGTGCTGGCGCCCCGCGGCCCCACATGAAGTCCTTTGCGGTTCTATTTGGCGCAGCCTAGGCAGCGTGGATGTGTACACAGTCCAGCATCAGCCAGTCTTCTCTGGCCGTGCCATGGCAATGGAGCGAGTTTGTAAAGTCGCACAGCCCCATAAGCGGCAGTCATTGGTAGGGTCCTAGGCCATTCCAGCAGCGTTGAGCGAGACCAGTGTGCCTGTTTTTTTCTGCAGAGTACAGTTGACCAAAAACGTGCCGGCCATCATGAGAGCAATGGCTTTGCGGGCGCATTCACCTCTTGCCAGATCTCTTACAGCAAAGCCATTCCTCCTCCACTTCCTCCACCTCCTCCTCCCCATCCTCCAGCCAGCCGAACACCCACCATGTCCCCACAGACACCCCAGGACAAGCTCACTACTAATGAGGTATGTCTCAGCACCGCAGCTGGCTGCTTTCCTAGGGCTAGATCAGCACTGCCTGGTAGCTAGTGTGCAGAGGGGCCCTTCCGCCCCCCCTCACCCCTTCCCTACCCAGCTGCTTTCTTCTGTCGCCCACCCTGCCACCCAGTCCTCAAGTAACCTGTTTCTAGTCTGCATACAGACCCCTTAACGCTAGAGCAGTTTTTCCCCCAAACTTGCCAGTGCACTGTCTACTTTTCTCTAGATAAGTGTAGTTGCATGGCTTTCTCTATTCAGTTTATTATTTTTCAAGTCTAAATAAAACAATTGCAGTGTTTTCAGATTCATTATGTATTGGGCATTAAATTGTCGTGGTCATGTGCAGAATCTGCTTTTTTTTCATTCTCTTTATCAAATATGTAAAATACAGGAAAATACTGACTAAGCAGATATGGCCTTGTCTGGACAAACTTGTTAATCCTCTTCAGGAATCTCTTTCAAACAGGGCTAGGTCATTCCTGGTTTTGTTCTTTTGTTCGTTTGTTTGTGTGTTGGGGGGGCAGTGGTGATTGGGGTGGTTTGCCAACCCATAAAAGGATTTCTTTCTTTCCGAAATCCTTTCCAGGATCACTCAGTTTAAGATCAGACCAAGCGCTTTTGGGGGGAAACCTAGACATTAAGTCTGAGTGTGTTCTTAATTAAATTCTGAGTTAGGCTGAGCGCTCGTGGGCGGGGCTTGGCTGTTGTGCTCCGTCCAGGAGCTAGTGGGTGACCCTTGCTCTCCCGGAACAGGGACTGCCTCAAGAGCCCAACACTCAGACCAGTGATCTGATTTCCTGGGAGGTCTGGGTCAAGCACTTCGTCTTAGAGTTGCAAGTGGTTCAACTGTGAGCATAGTGCTTCCAGTCTTGTTCGTGTAAACACCTGCCTCGTTGGCCCACCTCGCCTCCTGTCTTAGTGCTTTGCTGGAAGGAAGAGCCCCGCCCCTCTCTCAGATGCAGAGGCATGTCAGCTGCCCCAGGGCAGGTTTGGGCATTGGTCCTGGGGCCAGTGGGATGGGAGCATGGACTCCCTGGAGGACAGTGCTTAAGGTCACGGTGCTTTCCACTTCCGCTGGGAGCCAGAGTCTAGGACATGTTCTTTTCTACACTCACACTCCTCCGTGCATCTGAACTTGACTCCATTCTGCTCTGACGTACAGTATTGTACTATAACCCTTAACTCACTAAACTGGCAAGTTTACTTTTCTGTTTGTTTTGTTTTTAATTGTCATTACATTTCCACTTAACAATTTGTTTCACTTTCTTTGTGTTTTCCCCCCTTCGGTCTTAAGTTATACGATTAGTCTGAACATCGGTGCTCTAAAAGAACAATGATAGGCCTCATTTTGTCATATACATTATTCATTAATGTGCCCTGTTTGATATGGGTTTAAGGTGATTTATAATCAGGCGCATCCACACTTCTGTAGCCTTCCCACGGGAGGCTTCTAGGCTTAATTACCAAATTAAGTAATAAGAAATGAAGATTTTTCCACCATTCAGACATAGATTACTTGGACCCTTCTGGGCAGGCGAATAAATCCAGAACTGGATGAGCTCAGGCCAAGACATTGCTAGACTCTAGGAGTGTTTATTGTAATTGCTCTGAGAAAACAAAAGCCAACAGGAGAAACGTGGAGCACAGATCCCATTGATGCCAGGAGAAGCATGGAGCATCGATTCCGTTGATGCCATGCCGCAGGCCTATCTTACCTGCACAGACTGTGGAGAAGAGACACAGCTCCCGGGCTTCCGTTCCATGGTGCCCATGCACAGGCACCTGGGGACCGTGTCTGGGAGATGGGCGCTTCAGGGAGGGGCAGGGAGACGGTGCAGTGTGGAAGTGATGCACATGTTTTATGTTCATTTTGTCAATGTCATTTGTATTAATAAAATTGAAATTTACATTACAGACTCAGTCCGCTAGTAACACACTCCAGAAACACAAATCCTCCTCCTCCTTTACACCTTTCATAGACCCCAGATTACTACAGATTTCTCCATCTAGTGGAACCACAGTGACTCCCTGGGTAAGTAAAGTCGCCACCAGGATGCAGCTGGCACTCAGGAGATCTCTTTGCATTGTTCTTTCTGGTGGCTTTGCGGCATGGCCCAGAGGTGGTTGCAGACCTCGTGAGACGCTAGTACCCATCCTGCTTACATGGCCTTGTTGGCAGTGAGCTGCAGTGTTGTGCTTTTGTTTCGTTTCGTTTTTTTTCCATGCACATGTCCTACAGATTTATTTTCCTCTCCGAAGCATTAGTTACAACATCCCCAGTATTGATATGACGTGCAGAGGGGAGGGAGGCAGGAGCAGCGCCAGTGTGTCAAAAATAATCTCCCTTGTCCTCTGTTCCAGTGGGGTTTTCCTGTGATGGAATGAGACCAGATGCCATAAAGGCAAGACCCCACTCGCAAGGGCTCAGTGGTTAACGTGAACCCCCACCAACACAAGGCCACAGAGCGACACCCCAGAGATCCGCAAGTATAAGAAGAGATTCAACTCAGAGATCCTGTGTGCTGCCTTGTGGGGTAGGTCTCTCCCCTCGTCTGCTACCCTATCACGTGTATCTGCAGGGTGGGCTTGGCAGGGCAGGCCAGGCAGTTCGGGGTCTAAAGAATTGTGGACAGGTGCAAGGCGACTTCTGTGATTCCCACCCTTGCTCTTCCTGTTGGTCTCCTGTAAAGAGGAAGCATGTGTGTGTGCTTGCTCTTGCCTCCTTGAACCATGACTTATCTTAACTTCTTAATGACTATGCGCTCTCTTTCTCTCGCTCTCCTCCTTCTCTCTCTCCCCCCCCCCCACTGTACTATCGCTCCAGACTCTTTTAAATTAATTATAATTAAGGTTATATATTTGCCATGGTGTAGGCATTCATGATTTTGGCATACGCACTCAGCTAACTTCCAACAGAGTCCTTCACACCCCTATCCCTATGCCTTCATTTCTTGGTGTATTGCAGGACCTTTTTATAAATGTGAATATTTGATTTGGTCTGTGTTTACTGTTTTTTTTTTTTTATCTTTTTTTTTTGTTTGTTTTTTGGGTCACACCTAGCGATGCTCAGGGTTTACTCCTGGCTCTGCACTCAGGAATTACTCCTGGCAGTGCGTGGGGGACCATATGGGATGTTAGGAATCGAACCGGGTCAGCTACATGCAAGGCAAGCGCCCTACCTCTGTGATATCACTCCAGCTCCAGTCTGTATTTACTGGAAGAAATTTGTTGAGTTGCTTTTCTTTAACTGTTGCAGTTCAGTATTTTCTCTTTGCTCTTTGTAAAGACCTGGGCTTTATCTACAGAAGACTTACTGAAAACAGCTTTTAAAAGTCACAGGTGGGGCCAGAGTAATAGTACAGTGGGAAGGACATTTGCCGTAAGGCATCTGACCGGTTTCGATCCCTGCCTTTCTATATGGTTCCCTGAGCACCTCCAGGAGGGAATTCCTGAGTGCAGAGCCAGGAGTAACCCCTGAGCATCGCCAGGTGTGACTCCCCACCCCGCCCCCCAAAAAAAGAGAAAGTCATAGGCCCTAAGAGCTTACAGAAGGGATTGTTGAATAACTACTTGCTGCACTTTTGAAGCTCAAGACACCCCAGTAGGGTATCCAGGGTGCATGCACAGGGCTCCCTGTCACATGTGAGACTCTCCTTCCTACTCTCCTTCTTTGTATTCCCAGACACTTCACACCTGACCTGCACTTACTTCTATACTCTGCTCAGAAGAACCATGATTTTTCATGGAATTTGGAGTACTTTGCCATTTCTTCCATCAAACTATAGCACCCTTTTTAGAAGAGAGCCACATCCTACTGTAACTTACCTTTGAACAGCTAAACTTTGTTGGGTTTAATTATATCGAAGAATTGAAAAGCTAAAAGTCTACGTTTGAAACATGTATTGTACCAGGCAGCTGTTGTTCCTTTAAAAGGGAGAGATAGGACCGGGGCAGTGGTTCAGGGTAGTGGAGCACATGGAGCCACGAGTTCAGCCGTTGGTGCCCTGTAATACCCAGAATACCACTGGGTGTGTCTGAGTACTAAGTAAAGAAAAAGGAAAGGAAATGGAGCATGCTAGGGGAGTCAACTGTCTAGGGCCAGTGCTTTGAACACCAATGAAAGATTTTTTAAGCCTAGGGGCCAGAAAGAGCATACAATCACTCTGACCGGAGAGAGAGTTTTTTGAAGATAAGGACTTAGACGACTGCAAGAATATCAGAATTGTTTTGATGTGCACATATGAGAGTGTGCATGGAGGCTTAGTCCCCTTCCTCTATGGTGCTGAGCATTGAACTCCACGGCCCCCACAAGCACGGCAAGTGCTCTGCTGCTAAACCACTTCCCTGTTCTTTCAGGAGACTCTGACATATCACGTAGATGGTGGCCAAAGTCTCAGGTAGGGTGGAGCAGAGAACAAGGAAAGGAAGGAAATCTCAGATGTTGGGCACTCTTTGGCTAGTTATATGGAACACTTCTGTGAAAGGGTGGTACTGTGGACGTAAGTGTCCACGGTGAAGAAGCTGATCTCGGCAGAAATGTAGAATATAGAGTAAAGCAGGGAGGGTGCTTGGACTTGGGCATTAGTAGCTCGGAGGTCTGGTTGATAGACCCATACAGAGATGTGAATGTTGAAGAAGCAGAGGCCTATGAAGTCAGGATGGGAAGTGAACACAGCTGGAGCCTGGCACTATATGCTCAAGAGCCAGGATGGCACCCTGCAGGAAACATCATACATTGGGGCATGAGGTTGGGCCACACCTGATGACTCCGGTAGTGCTTGAACCTGGGTCTGCCGTGTGCAAGGTAAACACCATCCCCACTGTACTGTTGCTCCAACCTGTTAGGAGATATTATTCGAAATACCCTCCAGGATATTCCTAATACTCCTCTAAAACTGAGTCGGGACTTAAAGCAATATTTTGTAGCGGTGAACAGTTTTAAAGGAAACCTTGAACTTCGTGATGGAAGCTCAACTGTTAGAGATTTAAACAGGCTAGATACAGTTTACTCCAGAAGCTGATCGATGGACTGGAAGTAGGTAACGGAAATTTGACGAGATCCCGGTGATCTCAGAACTTTGAGTTCCTAGAACAGGAAGCTGACAGTGTGGAAGGACAGCCAGTGAAAAAGAGACTCATGTCTTCCCTTCCAGCCCTTTCAGTTCGCTCATTCTCCGCTTGTTCGCTTGGTTAGAATTTCTTCTCGTGGCCTAGGTAAGGACTCCACTCTTTCTGAGAGTGATGGGGTTCTTGCCATCCGCCAGATCATTTGCCCAGCACGGCGTCAATCTGCTTTTCTGTGTCCCTGAAACAGGAGTGAATTTGTTAGTGGGAACGGAAAGTGGTCTGATGCTACTGGACAGGAGCGGCCAAGGAAAGGTGTACCCTCTCATCAACAGAAGACGCTTCTCAGCAGATGGATGTCCTCGAAGGCTTGAATGTCCTGGTGACAATATCTGGTATGTGTGTGTGTTAAAGTGGAACGTGCACCTGCCAGTAACGTGGGGCACATGAGCAGAAAACTTCTCTGGATGCCCTCCATCTCTGCATGAAAAGCTAAATGGGATAGAGTCCATGAGTTACCCTGCAGAGCTGAGAGAAGAAATGGTCCGGGGTGTGACTCGTGGGCATGCGCACAGTGCTCTCCTCCAAAGCACAGCCCTGAGAAGCTCGGACAACCGGCTCTCCTGCCCAGCCCATACCTTCTGCCCCTTCTTACTGGTTGGCTTTGGCTTGAATTCGGCTGGTCCAGTGTGTAGATTATGTCCATACCCATGGCAGGATTCTCATATCAGTGGAACTGTTGTTTGCTATGCTGCTGATTTTTTTTTTTTTTTTTTTTTTTTTTTTGCTTTTTGGGTCATACCCTGCTATACTCAGGGGTTACTCCTGGCGGCTCTTCACTCAGGAATTACTCCTGGCAGTGCTTGGGGGACCATATGGGATGCTGGGGATTGAACCTAGGTCGGCCGCATGCAAGGCAAACGCCCTACCCGCTGTGCTATCTCTCCAGCCCCATGAATGTATTTTTTTACATACTCTTCTTATTTCAATTAGAATTTACCTCAAATTTTCCAAAAGAACAGTCATTTTCTTCGTCTACATTGCATATGTTTACCATGGAGAGGAAGAAACGACTTAATCAAACAGGGAGGGATCAGTCAGACCCAACTATCACATCAAAACTTTTTGGTTTTTAACTTCCAGTCTGTTGTGCACGCATGTTGAAGGCAGGAAATGTGCTCCTGACATGTCTCTTCAGTGCTTCAGACATAAAGAGTATGATCAGAGGCTAATCTGACACCTATGTGTGGCATGGCTCCTTTTGAGCAGATGTCGTTGGCAGAGCAGAAACCCTTCATGCCCCCTCCCCTGTCTCCCCCGCCCCAGCCACCACCCTGCAGTGGGGCATGTCCTGTGTGTGCTTGTCTGGATCAGACAGTCTGAGCGTTGTCTCAGAGCTCACTGTGTGTGGCTGCAGTCTCTGCATGCCCTCTGAAAGATTCTCTTATTCATTATTTATAAATGAATGATCATCTCCAGTTAGCCCTCTTTGGGGACAGGGGGCCTCACCTTCTGGTGCAGGGGCTAAAACCTAGGTGGCCACTCCAGGTGGTGCTAGGTTGCCTGCTATGCTGGGGATTGATCCCAGGCCTCCTGCGTACAAAGCATGTACTCAATCCCTTAAGCTCCAGCTCCATGTTTTTTCTTTCTTCTGTAAACATTTTTCACAGAGTAGCACACCCTTTGGACATCTATGTTAGCCATGTTGCTTAGCCCATAAGTTTTAGTAATCTGTATTGCCAGTGTCAGTGTGCAGAGTGGTAAGCCTTTTGATCTTCTAGTTTCATCGAGGGGTTTATTTCATTACAGTTCAAACTCATTATAAGCAACAAAATTCTATGGTTCATTTAGTTTTCAAATAGACTGTTCACTGTAAATAAAGGTGTTTTTTTTCAAATGCAAAAATGCCAACATTTTATCACATTCTCAGATGAGAAAGCAGCTGTTTATGACTTGAGTTTTGATAGGGAGTAGATGTTTTTAACTGGAAGAAAAGTAAAATACGCATCTAAAATTGGTTCAGTCTGCGTTTTGTGATCCAGTTATGTAGAGTGGCTCGTGGGGAGTAGAATTGCTGGAGAAGAAAGCTGATACCGGCTGTGGGCTCACTCACATGTGGCACAGGTGTGGAAGCAGGGGAGCAGACAGTTCCTCTGTAAACAAACTGACAACTCTGACCCACATCAGGTCCGAGGTTCCCTGGAGTGGGGGGTGAGGAGGGGAGGTAGGTGCTGGTCCTTAGCAGTGGGTGCAGAATGGGAGCAGTGCCCTGAAACATGAGTCACATGTGCGTGTTCTTGCAGACTGCCTCACCTGGTGAATGCATTTGTGTTTTGTTTTGTTTTTAATGCAACTGCAGATAATTTGTTGCAGATTTGTTCAGATACATTTTCTTTTCATTCATTCATTCATTAACCAGAGGTGTGATTTTGTTTGTTTGTTTCGGTTTGGGAGCCACACCTGATGATGCTCAGGGGACCATGTGGGATGCAGGAGATTGAACCTGGGTTAGCTGCATGCAGGCAGACCTTCTATACACTGCACTATCAATTCTGCCCCTGCAATTTTTTTTTAAGATTACCAAGTTTAGGGTCCAAGAGATAGTACATGAATAAGGCGCTTGTCTTGCACAGAGCTGAGCTGGGTCTAATCCCCTAGCACCACAGAGGGTCTCACAAGCACTGCTGGCTGTGCCACAAAAAAATACAGAAATCGCACACTTGTGGGGAGAGAGGTGGCATTGCTAGAATGTTCCATCTGACTTTCAGCACTTCCAGGCCTGAGCACTGAGCCAGAAAGCCAGCAGCATGTGCACCAGTGGTGCTGGTCTTCCTTAAAAGAAGTCCATGAATGTACCAAGTTATTATCCAGAGATCCAGAGTGACTCTCTTTTTTTTTTTTTTTTTTTTGCATTCCCATCGGTGAATGAAGAGTTTCTGCTACTGCATCTCCCCACTCCCCATAGTCTCTGCCTTGATTCTCAGAATCAAGTAATATCTAACCACCATTCGATAGTATAGTATCTAATCACCATTTTAATTTGCCGTTTTCTAGTGACATAATGTGTGGGACCTTAGCACTGAATTCCCTGGGCCCCAGTTCTTTACTCCAAAAGTCTAGACTTCTAATTCAGACCTGTGTCTGGAGTAATAATTCTGAAGATTGACAGATTATCCAAATAGCTTGAATTAAATAAAAGGGCTCCCTTGGCAGTGATATTTTTGTTTGTTGATGTTTCTTTTGTTACTGTGACTGCATGGTGCTGCCTGCTTTTCAAAATGTGCATGAAATACTCGTATTTGCTTTGCTAGGCAAAAAGGACAAGTTACGTGTCTACTATTTGTCCTGGTTAAGAAACAAAATACTTCACAATGATCCCGAAGTGGAGAAGAAGCAGGGGTGGACGACAGTAGGGGACCTGGAAGGATGTGTACACTATAAAGTCGGTAAGTGCCCTTCAGGGTTTCAGAGTGTTCCGCTAAAGACACACACACACACACACACACACACACACACACACACACACACACACACACACACACTAAAACGTCTGCTGATGGAATTCGCTGATATTTGTAGTTCCTGTGTCACCATTTGTAAAGCACCTGCCGATCCTGAGGTTTTACCAGGCCGCTTTGCACCTCTAAGAGAACTTTGGGTTTATGTCTGAGACACAGTGCATGCCGCCCTCCTCTCCCACACCTGCTTCCCTCTCTGGAAGGTGGCCTTCAGGTTTGGAGCCAGGGATTTGGAGTTACCCTTGCACTCTGAGCCTATCTTCCTTTTAGAGCTTTGGGTTCTTGGCAGTCACTAATAAGAACCTCTGAAAGTCCTTGTACAGAGCTTCGTTTTGAATGAAGTGCACGGTGCCAGCTACTGTGCTCTTTATTCACACATGACTCTGGGTGGCCAGAATTTCATAGCAGCAATTGTTTTTTGTTTTCTTGACATGTGAAGAAATGCAGGCACTCTCCTGAAATAAAGATCCACAAGAAAATGTCAAAATAAATTGGGGGCATGCATAAATAAATAAGATACTCCCAATGTTTATGAAATAAAGAAGAAAGCATGGCCCTTGGTAGATTAGCACTTCATGGGAGAAGTGAAACATCCTAATAGAATTTGAAAAGGGATTTCAAGATCAGCAGATAGTGCTTGTGAACATCAGATTGGCTGACTAGATCAGGGGAGATAGTGATGTCTGAGTATGCCTATTCTTTTTTGTGTGTCTGTGAAGACATATGGTTGTCAGTTCCTCTGCACCCAGGGATTACAGAGTTGTTGGCATTGTCTTTTTGTTTTCCTGCTCTATCCACAGTCCTCATTTTATTGGCTAATAATGATTGCAGGAGACTCTCTAATAGTTGGAATGTTATGAGATAATTGAGCAAAGGTAGAATGTCTCCCTGGTATGGAGTTTGGGGAAATGTTTATTCATTGGAGTGTAGCTAAAATGATCCAGGGTTAAATTGAGGGATGTGGCCTGTAGTGGCTGGAAGCATACTTGAGTGGCTCATCCTTGTGGGCACCAGGACAGATGTGGTAGTTCATCCCCAGTGTTTCTTCAGGATGAAACCTCAAGCCTGTTCTTACAGAATGAGTCCCAAGGATTTTTCAGGGAGAAGAACAAGTAATGCCACTTATTCAGTCTTTATACTCTTACAAAATTCAGTTTATTAAGTCCTGTGATATTCCGTGATATGGATATCAAGAATGGGGGATGGTGGAGGGCTGGATTTAAATGTCTGTTTAGAGTAACATGGAAAAACTTTAAGAGTTAGTTCCTCGGTGGTAGTAGTACATTCTAAATGCCCAAGGGCTACATCTACCAGGAGCTATTACATTAGCAGAGCAGATTATCATAGAAAATTTTATTAAATGGCATTTGAACAGCTTCTTAATTCTTTGTGTATTCATATTTAATGTCAAGGCATTGTTTGAGCAGTGACAATATACAGAATTTAACAAGGAGAGGAGTCTAGTTATCGCTTGCACAAAGATTGCACAAGCTATCACTCGCACAAAGGAAAACATCAAGTAATTGTATGGCACTGGAGAGCTTTAGAAATGAATGGATCTGTACCAGAACACGAACTCAGGTATAATCAGGGTCCCTCAGAGTCTCAGGTAAAAGGCAGCAGAGTCTGAGCCGGGGCTATATAGTTCAGTTGGTGGATCATGTGTCTAGCATGTGTGAGGCTTTGAGTTTGGGGTGTGTGTGTGTGTGTGTGTGTGTGTGTGTGTGTGTGTGTGTGTGTGTCTGTCTGTCTGTCTGTCTGTCTGTCTGTCTGTCTAGCCCCTGGCACATTCCTGATGATTAAATAGTTGCAGTTGAGTTTAGGATTATCAATGAAAGTGCTGTTATAACCCAAGAATTACCAGTTAACCCCACACAACAACAGATAGGGTGGGAATATTTCCTGAGTGACACATTAAAGAGCCAGAAAAGGAAACTGGGAGGCTTGATCTCTCAGCCTGGTCCCCCTATTAGGGTGAGCCCAAAGGAGCACATTCACAAAATTTGCAGGCAGCAGCTAAAAGCAACGTGTGCTGTTGATACTGACAGGTATTTCTCTTATGTTTGTTTCACAGTAAAATATGAAAGAATCAAATTTCTGGTAATTGCTCTGAAGAGCTCTGTGGAAGTCTATGCGTGGGCTCCCAAGCCATACCACAAATTTATGGCCTTTAAGGTAACAACTTCCAGTGCACTTGAAAGTAGCATCTTGTTCATGTTGTGACCAGTACGTTACAAAGCTTCAGCAGATCATTCGAAAGTTGTATGCCAGAGAGTGAGGAATGTTACCTTAAAAGAAACTGTTGCTAGTGCAATGAGTCTAGCTCTGTACACTCTAAACTCAGAGCATGAGAAGGAGAGCTCTTGCACAGGCGCCTGAATGGCCAGTAGAGTAGCGGAGAAAGAAACAGAACCACAGCACCTGTCTCCATCCACCTACATAGTGGTGTGTAAAGATTTAACTATGTTTTTGACAAGATAATTCGATAAGCAAACTTTAAACAACCTTAAAGTAGATAGAAAAATTTTTCAGTTTAGTTATTTTAATTGATTAGTTGATTAAATGATTTAATGAGCTCGGTAAATTAAACTACAGAAATTTAATGATTCAGTGAATGCAAATTATATATAGAAAAGGCAAGTTAAAAGTAGATACACTAGGGGCTGGAGGGATAGCCCAGCGGGTAGGGCATTTGCCTTGCACGCAGCTGGCCTGTGCCGGCCTGGGTTCGATCCCTGGCATCCCATATGGTCCCCAAGCACCGCCAGGAGTAATTCCTCAGTGCAGAGCCAGGAGTAACCCCTGAGTGTCACCGGGTGTGACCCAAAAAGCAAAAAAAAAAAAAAAAATAGTAGATAGACTTTGCTGATACTAATCTATGAGCATAGAGCTGCAAGTAAGCCCTGAACAACGCTGGGTGTTGACCAAAACAAAAACAATGTACCATGGACCAGAGAGATAGAACAAAGGCTCTTACCTTGTGTCCTGCTGATGCTAGTGTGAGCCCCAATACCGTAAGCGATCTGTCACAGGATCAACGCTGGACTCCCGACCCCCCAAAAAATAGGGTAGATCACTTTTGTTTAAAGAAAATTACTGATAAAATTCTCAGTCTGATGTGTAGCAGGAAATCTTCAGTTCTACTTTAAGTTTTTTTTTTATCCTCTCACCAAGAACAATAGGACAGTAAATAACAGAGTATCTGTTCCTGGGCTAAAAAAGGGAAGTTTGGAACATGACTTCTGAAACAAGTGTCTTCCAGATGTGATTAACAAACACAATCGAGCCCTAGTTTTAGAGAGCAGCTTTGGTTATAGTTGTTGGCAAATTAGCTTCTGCTTTCTTACTTTACTCTATTAGAAATGAATTAGACTTGATCTGAACTGCTTTCTTGTCACTTCTTCCTAGTCCTTTGGAGAACTGGTCCATAAGCCACTGTTGGTGGATCTTACTGTCGAGGAAGGCCAGAGGTTGAAAGTGATCTATGGATCCTGTGCTGGATTCCATGCTGTTGATGTGGATTCAGGATCGGTCTATGACATTTATCTACCAACACACGTAAGAAAGAACCCACACTCTATGGTTGGTTGACTGGCTTCATTTTGTTTTGACTATTTTCTTTACTCTGCTTAGTGAAACTAACACAAGCAGGGATCCCTAACTACCCCCTGGTTTGGGGTGAGTATTTCACAGTGTGTCATTTTCCATCTGCAGTACTTGAGACGGGGATGCCACTTTTCGGCATAGGATATCTCTCATGCAGCCCCCAGATCTGACTTTGACTAACCTGGGGTGGATTGAGGACTGTGGGTAGAGGAATTACAGTATTTGAGGGCATGGACATGGTTAGAAGAATGTAATTTCTCTAGTGGCACCCACAATCCAAGTATCTTTCAGAGCCTCAAAATAGAAATTCGAAGTGTATGGTTTACTGGCATTTTTAGACTTCCGGATGTTTATCACATGAGTTTTCTAAAATGTTACCCAGTTTTGCTATATCACTGCATTTGTGCTCACCGTGACTGTCTCACTGAGCAGTTTAGGCGGGCTAGGAATGGCTCCAAATGCTCCCCTGCGCTTTGCTCCCCTTCTGTAGATTCAGTGCAGCATCAAGCCCCACGCCATCATCATCCTCCCCAACACGGATGGAATGGAGCTTCTGGTGTGCTACGAAGATGAAGGCGTTTATGTGAACACCTATGGAAGGATCACAAAGGATGTTGTTCTGCAGTGGGGGAAATGCCAACGTCTGTGGGTATGTCGCATCCCAGGAAGAGCAGCCTTGGGGAAAGCAGCTCCCTGCCTTGCTCCGTGGGTTCCTCACCATGGTTTTAGATGCTGAGAGGAGGAGCGGGAGGGTGTGTGTATGGCAGTGGGGGGGGTGTGGGCAGGGGTTGCATCTTTTTGTGATTGTTTACTTATCTTTGACCATATGTGTTTGTCTCTTCTCAAAAAAAAGCATATATTCGATCCAATCAGACGATGGGCTGGGGAGAAAAGGCCATAGAGATCCGATCTGTGGAAACTGGTCATTTGGATGGTGTGTTCATGCACAAAAGGGCTCAGAGACTGAAGTTCTTATGCGAACGCAATGACAAGGTAACCGTCTCCTTTCCCACTGCTCTTATCACATAGCAGTGATTTGTTTTCTGAGGAGTCTCAGAAAGTCTTTCCCTTCGAAGTTTTCATCACAGGTCTGAAATTAATTAAGGACCTTTTTAGAAGGGCCTTCTTAGACCTGTTCATGGGCGGTTGGGTCTGTTTCATTCTAGCTTTATTGTGAAGTGATTGATCATCACACATCAGAGACTTGAATTTTATTTTAAGGCCCATCTTGTAGCTAGTGGGGCTCCTTGGTCATAATGAAAGTTGGCTGCAGGTTCTCACTCGCTGGCAGTGATAACCCTACCCAGCGTCTGTCCAGGTGCATGCTCTGCCACATGCCTGGCCTGGCCCACCTTTCAGGACAAAAGGCTTCGGTGGTGCTACCCTACTCACGCCCCCACTGAGCCACCTTCCCACTGACGGCCTTCCCCTCTCTCTGCTCCTGCAGGTGTTCTTCGCCTCCGTCCGGTCCGGCGGCAGCAGCCAGGTGTACTTTATGACATTAGGCAGGACTTCCCTCCTGAGCTGGTAGAGGTGGGCCCACAGGGATGTGCTGGCCCCAGCGTTGCCACAGCCCGAGAACTCGGAATTTCCTGATGGCTGCAGCTCCGGCTGCAGCGTGGCCGTCCTGGATGGCGCATTCACAGGCAGTGCGTGTGGGCTTCCTTTCTTCTTCCTTCCTGCTCCTCTCTTGTCAGTTCAGCCCCGTTCTCATCTCCTTACTCAAAATAAATCAAGGCTGCAATGCCGTGGTGCTGTTCAGATTCTACCATCAGGTGCTATCAGTGTTTGGGATCAAGCATCAGGCCAGGAAGCAAGCACCTTTCCCTCGGCGCCAGAGTTCCTTGTCTTGGAATGACTGCCTGGGGTGGGGTGCGGGGAGGCCGTGGACGTGCCATGGGCTGGGAGGCGGGCACAAGGAGGTGTGGAGTGGTTTTACAAGCAGATTTAATATAGTAACATTAACAATGTATTTAATTGACATTTCTTTTTTTGTAATGTGACGCTATGTGGACAAAGCAGAAGGTGCAGGTTTAAGAAGTTAATATTTATAAAATGTGAAAGACACAGTTACTAGGATACTTTTTTGTGGGTGGGGCTTGGGGGACAGGGGTGGGCGGGTCAAGGGGCCCATTTTGTTTTCTTTGGATTTTTTTTTTTTGGCTTGGCCAAGAACTCAGTCTTTTGTGTGCCAGGTTTTGCCTAAATCATGTGCAAGATGGTTCTTAACAAAAAAAAAAAAAAAAAGGTAAAAAGAAAATGTGTGCATTTGTTTAATGGCCAGAACTTTGTGTGACAGTATTAGCACTGCCTCGAATCAAGGTTTAATTTTTGTTTAAACCTAAAAGTGCGGCAACTCTTTTACTACAGTCTGCACTCGCGGGGGAGGGAGGGAGTTCTTTCAACCATATGTTTATTTTCTGCCTACCTCACTTTCTAATGCATTAAGAGGTGGTTTAGTCATTTTTGTTTGGGGAAGAAAACATTCATCTTGAATCTCAATACCAAAACTATCAGATTGAAGTTTGACCATTATTTTGTCCCAGGTCTCAGTAGGCACAAGAGAAACGGTCCCTGGTAGTAAGGGGCGTTTCCCACATGGCTCTGGGAGGCTGAGTGATGGGCTGTTCCTGGGGTCCGGAGAGCAGCAACATCCTTCCCACCAATCACCAGGAGCGGTTGAGGCCACTGGAACCATGGCACAGGTCTCATTTTTCCCCATGTGGATTTTGGTAGCAGACAGCTGTCCCTATTAGTCACACAAAGCATCGAGTGTCACAGAAACCTGTTCTTGGGGGTGGCGATATTTCCCTTTTCTAAAACTGCAATGCACTAAAACTCTTGTAAGAATGTAGTTAATACTGCTTATCCGGATGGCAGCGTCCTCCTGTTTTAGGTGTAATACCCAAGCCCTGCCTTTCCCTCTTTTCTCACTTGCTCTCTTATTCTCTGTTTTTTAAAACCAATTTTACTTTATGAATATGTTCATGACATTTGTAATAAATGTCTTGGGTAATAACTTGTTTCCTGGCTTCATCGTCACTCAGTTCCTTGATGCCGTGACTTGCCCGGTGAAGGAGCAAGTGCTTTGTGTCATGGGCGGGCCAGCCCTCTTCTCAGTTCTCTGCGGGGTTGGGGGGCAGTGGCTGAACCCCCACATCATCACCTCACAGAAATCTGGTATTTGTAGCCAACTCTGCCTTTATGGTTGGTTTCTGTCATAACCTTAGGGTATGTGGTTGGGCCAGAGGAAGAGCTCGGAGGGCTGGATTTGAGTCGGGTGGGTTCAGGTGTAATCCTGGCACTGCTTGGTGCCCAAGAACCATCAGAAGTGTCCCCTGAGTGCTACAAAAAAAAATAGAAAATGGTACTTTGTCCTCTCAAAAGGTAAGAGTCATTTACGTTTGCCAAGGCCTTGTCCAGCCTTGGAACTTTTGCCCAGTTTCGATGGCTATCATTTGCCTCTCATTGCACAACAACCTTTGGGACCAATGCTTTCCTTTAATCAAAACCTAGTGAAACATAGAACCATTTACAATTGCAGTAGCACCAGCTGGTTGTACAAACCCTCAGAGACAACAGATTCTTCCAAACTGTCTTGGAAGGATCAGGTAGTAGAGGTGGTATTTCCATTTGTGTGAGTTTGAAGTAGTGATAATATCCAAAGCAAAATGAACTCATTTTTTTCCCTGTTGATGTATAGAACATAGAGAAGAATGAAGCTGTTCACACCTTTGTGAAGAATGTTTTTGTGTCCCCACCCTCCATTCCCCGCTTTGGAATGTTTTTTTTTAACTTGTTTATTTGTTTTGGGGGCTACACCTGATGATGATCAGGGCTGAGTTCGGGCTCTGAGTTTAGGGATCACTCCTGGCAGGCCTCGGGGACTTTATGAGATGTTTGGGATCAAACCCAGGTTGGCTGAGTACAAGGCGAATGCCCTACACTCTGTACTATCACTTGGGCCCCTAGACCTCATTTTAATAACTCTTAATGAAGAATTTTTCAGATAAACTTCATTTCCTACTTCAGTTAAAATCAGGTTCCCTTTGTTGGTTTGCTATACATGCTTTGGTTTTATAATTAAGATAAAAAGTACCACAGAAAGTGTGTGTGGGGTCCAAGCGGTTGCAAGAACTGCATGGTGTGGTGGATTATAGCACTACTCCTGGCTTTAGAGAGAAATTTAAAAAAATTGGTGGCAAAACTAAGCTTCTGATGATGATGATCACATAATTATATACAAACTTGAACTGCATCTCTGTCAGTCACAGATTACCACCTAGATGCTGCCAATGGCATTTCATTGGAGTAACTTGGTTTTGTAAACCTGGACTAAAATATTGTTATACTGAGGAAGCAGTGGGGTCTAGGTTTAGTGCAGGCAGCCAGACATCCACCTTGCCCCATCTCAGTCTGGTGTGGAAGGCTGGTCCTAGCCTGTCTCAGGGAACGGGCTTCAGGAATGGACACTACCTGTCTGTTCTTTCTCCTTCCAAACCTCATTGCACCATGACAGCTTGAGGCGGATTCCCAGTGAGAGTTGTTCATCAGAGACTGTTAACTGTTAAAACGTCATTCTTCTAGAGAAGCTGGCTGGGTTTTTTTTGTACTGTAGAGAAATAACTTCACAGAAATGCTAAGATGGCAGAGACAAAAGAAGACAGTATTATGATATGCCATTCAATTCAAAACATCATCTGAACGCAGCTCTGCTCTTCAAAACACACAGTGAATGTGTCTCTAGGGTTAGTCAAAGGTTTCATAAATGATACCTTTCTGTATTTATACTGGAGTAACTTTATTGAGTGCAGTGTTGTTACTTATTCTCGTGCACATGTTATGTTGAGAAAAATGTTTACAAAAAATGGTTTTGTTACACTAATGTTGTATTCCATATTTATGGTTTATTTTTAAGTGATTTTTTATGGGTTATTTAGGTTTTCATCCTAGTTGTAGCACACTCACAGTGATTCATAACCTCTAGTTTTTATAATAATAAATTTGCTAAACAGTAACAACATGGCAAACTGCAGTGAATCTACTAATCACAGAGAGAAACTGATGGCAAAGACACATCCCTTTTTTCTCAGTGCTAATTTGTTTTCTGTGTATTTTGAAAATTACTGTCCCCTCCCTTTTTACCCCTAAAATAAAGTGAAAATGGCACCTATTATGAGTGGCATGAGTTTGAAATATGGTATGATCCTTTGAGATGTTTCCTTCCTACAAGGATCCATATTTTCTGCACGCACACACACACACACACACACACACACACACACACACACACACACACACACACACACCTTGCCCTTCCGTGGGTCATCCCTGACATTGTGTTCGCTCCAGTCAAACACAGTCTGAGCAGAATGGGGCTTGAACTCTTCCAGGTGTTGCCCAGGGACTCACAGTTCATGAAAGTAGCAAACAATTGTTCAAAGCATCTCAGAGATGAAGCTGGTGGTGAGCTCTTAATCACCCTTTCCTTTAGGCCAAAATAAAATCCAACTGATTTTTTTTAACCCCCTTGCAGTGCTAGTATTGTATGTACCGCTGAGACCATAAAGCTGATTCTTAAGGGAGAAATAAGACTATCTCTGGGCCACACAGGAAAATACATGCTGTCTGTACCTAATGCAACATGTTAGGCATTCTGTCTCACATTGACTCATAGATGTTAATTCTAACAGGTCATTAAGCTCTGTAAGTGCCGGGCCATTGTGGCTGAGTCCTGGGGAGGGAACACCTTCCTGCTTCCTGGGGTCGTTGCCTTTTCTGATGTTGGGGACTGTAGAAGATTGGCATAGACCCTGTTACATCAACAGCAACATTTTTGTGAACCTGATTGTCTCCGTCTCCTTTATGTTTCCTACTAGAAAAAATGCTTTCATAGTAAAATGTCATTAAATTCAAAGTATCATACAAAATTATACAAATCTAGGCCTCCAAATTTTGTTTTGTTTCTGATTTTGTTGCAGCCAGTGAACAAATAGAAATAAAATTCTGAAGAATTTCTGGGCATTGTACCATCACTCAGTCTTACTTGAATTTTTCCCTATATTGGCTGGGTTTTCAAATAAAGCAATCAGGGGGGGGGCGGTATTACGGGGTGAGGGTGAATGAGTTGATCAATATCTAGCACTTTTTTGCCCTTGTGCTGGATTGCCAACCTGCTTAGCAGAGAATTTCCCTGAGCCATTTTCTCCCAATACCTTCCCCCACAAAATGATTATCAATGATCAGGATAAAACAAAGCTTATAACATTAGTTCTGGGCGATGCCACAGTCAAAGATGCAGTGAAACGGCCTGCTTTACTATTTGTTTTCAAAGTGCTCTTCTCTTTGCGTCACTAAAGAGAATTCGGGACTTCATGTAGTAAACTGGCTAAGGAATTCAGTGTAAGAGAGGGAATGGAGTGAGAGTGCAGTGGTCCTCATGCAAGCCTTGCATGCTGCCTGCCCTGGTGTAGCCTGGTACAGCCTGGGCAGCAAGTTCCAGCCTGACTGGCCAAGGATGACTGGAACGGACTCTGAACCCCCTGAGTACCTCTAGGAAGCCCCTCCCACAAAGAAGTTAAGAGTAGTTTCAGGCTTCTTGAGAAGCAAAAAGTTCAGACTGCAGTTCCATGCCGTGTGTGTGTCTGCATAGTTAACTCCTGTCCTGATGTCCTCTATGAGAATTCCTTTTGTGAATGTTCCCTAAGTGTACTATTGTGTGTCCCTGTGGTTGTTTTCAGCCAGTGCTTCAAACACCGCAGCATTTGAGGTTTGTCTGTGTCTGTCCACTGTCTGTTCATGTTTTGTCTCTGAGTTGGCATCCTTAGTTTTCAGAGTTTGGTGAGGGATGTCTTGCTTCAGTTCTAAGGTGCAACTATAGTTTCACTGACTGCCTAACAGGAAAACTGCAGAGTTGACCATTCCTGCTTCAGGGATAGAAGACCCAGAAACTATTAGATTTCTGCCATAATGCACCTTTCATTTACATAGAACCCCTATTAATGACTCCTCTCAGATCTTGATGCTAGGGTTGGGGATGGAGCTCAGAGGCAGAACTCTGTGCTGTTTGAGGTCCTGGACTCAATCCCCAATACCACCAAAAGTTTCTGCTAGCATCTCACTCAATGGTGAAAAAATGAGAAACTGCCTTCTAAAAAAGTGAGAAGCCTGCCTTGTGCTGCAGACACAAGGCCAGGAGGTCCACTCTCACTGCCATTAAGATAGTATTGAAAGACTTGGCCACAGCAATTAGGCATAAAAAGTCAAGCAGAAACACTTAGAGAAAAATTTCAGACCAATCTCCCTGAAGAACGCCACATCAATGAAAAAAATCCTCAGCGTAATCTTAAACCAAGTCCAGCAGTTTATATTTTTTAAAAAGGGAAAAAAATAACACCACAGTCAAGTGCAATGTGCATGAATGGTTTGGTATATGCAAATCAATTACATGATGTGCACACAATGAAAAAAAATGATCATATCTGTTGATGCAAAGAAAGCTTTTGACAGGATTCAACATCCATTCATGATTTTTAAAAATGCACCAATCACATATAGGTGGAAGGAATCTTCCTCAAGATAGCTAGTATCATTCTTAATGGTGAAAAAATAGAAAACATTCCCTGTGAGATCAGGCATATCAAGGATATCTACTAGCACCATTTTTATTCCAACATAACATTGGAAGCCCTAGCTATGGTAGTCAAGCAAGAAAAATCAAAGGGATCCAAATTGGAAAAGAAGTCAAATTATCGCTATTTTCAGATGACAAGATGATATACATAGACACTAAAAAATTCACAAAAAACCTCCTACAAGCAACAAACCAACACAGCCAAGTGGCAGCTACAAAGTATATACACAAAAATGGATTGCATTCCTATATGCAAATAATCAAAAAAATTCCATTCAAAATAGTGCCCCCAAAACATTCAAGTATCTATGAATCAACAGAAGAATTGTGCCATGGAAAACTTAAGTGGCTTAAGAAAGAAATAATGAAGCCCCTAAGGAAATAAAACATCCCATGCTCATGGGTGAGAAGAATCAAAATTGTCAAAAATGCTACCTCAGTTATTTTGTAGATTCAATGCAATTACCATCCAAGACCAGATGGCATTCTTCAGTAACTTAGAACAGTCAATAATAAAGATCCTGTTGAATCATAAAAGACCTCAATAGCCAAAACCATAATGAGAAATAAGAAATTGGGAGGTATATCATTGATCGACTTGAAACTACTATAAAGCTATAGTGATCGAAACAACGTGGTACTGGAAGAAGGACTCTAACCAATTGGTCAGAATTAAATACCCAAAGTTAAATCTGGACAGCTAATTTTTGACAAACTGGGAAAGTGAAATAGAGTAAAGCACTATTTTACTGGAAATAGTGCTGGAAAACTGGATAGCCACATTTAAAAAAATGAATCCATTTCTCACACCTATCACAAAAATTAAAAGTGTTTCAAAGACCTTGAGACCAGATCAGAATATCAAGTAAATTGAGGAAAATATAGGCAGAACACTCCCAAGACTTAAACCTCAAAATTATCTTCAATGATACAATCTTCAATTGTTGCTCTTGTTGGCAAGAGCAACAATCAAAAACAAATAACTGGCACTACATAAAATTTAAACATGTCTGCATGGCAAAAGAAACATGGACTAAAAGACATCGGGTTGAATGGGAGAAAAGATTTGGAACACATCAGATAAAGAACTAATGCCTAGGGTATATCAAGATCGGCAATAATGACAGCAAAAACCCTATTAAAAATGGAGAGAGAAATAAAGAGGTACTTCTCTGAAGATGAGTGGCTAATAGGCACATGGAAAAGTGCCCATCACCTATTATGGAAATCTAAATCAAAATCTTAATTAGGTACTATATTGTCAGTGATAATATATAGAATACTGAGAACAATGTTGTCTAGTTCAACTCCTGTTGAAAATAGTTTGGAGATTTCTCGGTATGTATGAACCACCATACGATCCAGCAGTTCCATTTATGAGTATCTTCCCCCAGGTATTCAAAGGAACATATGCATACCATTATTCATTGCAGCACTTAATACAGTAGCTAAGATACAGAGCCTAGGTATTCATTGACAAATAAGTGAATGATGAAGATGTGGTATGTATGCACAATGAAATACTGTGCAGCTGTAAAGAACAGAATTTCCTTGTTAAGCTGCAAAGAACGGATAAGAAAGCCCAGAGGCGGGCTGGAGCTATAGTCCAATGGGTAGGTCATTTACCTTGCACACGGCCATCCCAGGTTTGATCCCCAGCATCCCATATAGTCCCCTGAGCACTGCCAGGAGTAATTCCTGAATGCAGAGCCAGGAGTAACCCCTGAGCATCACCAAATGTAACCCAAAAAAGCAAAGCAAACAAATAAATGAATAAATAAAAAAGAAAGCCCAGAGGTTTTTATTTAGTTCACTTGCCAAACAGCCTTACTGAAGTTTGATTTACATACCATCGATTTACTCATATGAAAGCTTCAGCTCTGAGTTTTGATACATCCACAGTCCTGCAGCCTGCATCGTGTTTTATTCTAAAGCCTGAAGCTTTAAAGCATGCCTGTCACTCCTGAAAGTGCCCCTTCTGTCACTCCACCTCAGTCTTAGTGACGATGCTCAGCCCACCGCTCTGGTGGCTCCCAACACTGCCCATTACCCAGTTGTGTGCGTGAATCCTGGCTTCTCCCACCTACTGCTGTCACCCTTCCATGAATAGCCATATATTTGTCCAAGTTTTTATCCATCTCTTGTTGGAATCAATTCCTAGGAGGGCTTCTTCATCAAACAGTCAATGAAAATGGAATTTTTCTAAATGATGGCAAGTCCACTCTCTGAAAGGCAGGTGTCATTTCACAGTTCCTCTAATCTGTTTCCGTACCCTAACCTATCGTGTAGAATTTCCAGCTTAGAAACTGTCTCAAATATACTGTAGTGTCCCTTTCATTCATAATGGGCATGGCTGTTCCTAAAGTTGCTTTTCAAGCTTCTCTGCTCCCACAGCCCCCAACCAAACGTGGGAAGTAGAAATCCTTCCAAGAAGACTTCAGTGAGTCCCCAACCAGAATAGCAGACTCAGGAACTAATAACTTTGGTTAATTGTTTTACAGAATGCTGAATTGTGGCATTAATATCTTCCAGTTGCTTTTTAAAAATGTTATGTCCAGGAACAAATGACTCTGCAAACAATTTCAGGTTCATACGGAGACAAAGCCATATGCTTCTGGCCGGCAGAGTTTATAGAGAAGGGGAGTTCATGGCATCTGTTAGTCGCACTTGAGAAGGCTACCAAAAAGCACCAGGTGACCTCATGACCCATGTCTTTTTTGTAAACAAACCCTAAATCCCTGTGATTGAAGATCCCTCAGCTAGATAAGAAGTAGACAGAACCCATCACAGGTGGCCTGGCCAAAATCCCCACAATCAACTGACCTTATCTATGGCAGCTTCCTGCCGGTGGCAGTCCAAGGATCAGCAGCCAGTTCTGATTCTGGGACTTCCCTTCCCAAGGAGTGCCCTTTCCAGGCTGGATTAAACTAATTGCCTTCTGGTTCCTTCTTCCTCCCCTCTCAGTTTTACTTCCTTCTTTTTCTGGAAGTATGCCTTATTTTCTGGAAGAGCTGGTAACAGCTCAGAGTAGAGCTGCTACTGGCTCTCCCTGTGCCCAGCTGATCATGAGGCACCCAGGAGGGAAGGCAGGTTCTAGCCCTGACCCGCCATCCCAGCAGAGCCTCGCAAGAAGCCAGAGGAACCCCCACACCATGAAGGCCGCCATTTTCAACATCCGGATTCCACAGCTTGTCAGAGCTCCACCCAGCAGAAGAGCTGATCTTTCCCTTTTTGCACGGCTGCTTTGTGGTGGCACAGTTCATCAATACATGCATGAGATAGAGGCTATTACAAGAGTATGCCACCCGCACAGCAGAACCTGGCAAGCTACACATGTCATATTTGATATGCCAAAAAACAGTAACAATTATAGACCTCATTCCCATGACCTGAAGAAATGGTTTGAGGCTCTTCGTGTTCCTGGAGTGAGCAGTTGCCCTTGGGCTACACTAGCATGTGACAGGACATATGGAGATGTTACTGGTGCCCGCTGGAGAAAAATCAATGAACAACAGGAAGACAAGTGATACAAGTGATGCCCTTGAATAACTTCCTCAGAGAGGGTAGGTGGGAGCTTGAGAGACTGAGTTTCTATCTTTTGAACATGAGTAGATTCATGTCCAGTGCTTTCCCATACTTGAAAACAAAACACAAAGTTAGCATAAGATTCCCTCAGAAGTATGAGAGTTCTCACCCTTGGTATTCTGTTGTTTGGTTGTTGCCTGTGTCTACGTGCGTGATTTTTATTCTTTGGAACCGGATGCTTTCTCCCTCTGGAAGCAGGTAGGACTTTCCTCTCATTGCTGTTCTGAATATTTATTGGTTTCCTTCATTTATTGGACTTTTTTGGGGAGTCTACTCACTGATCCTTTCATCCTGAAGTCTTCATTTGGTTCTGAAACAATTTTTCTCTTTTTGTTCTCCATTTTTACTAATTTTTCTATCACAGGAACACCTGTTAGTTAGATATTTCTACTCAATTGTTTTTTTCTTTGCCTTTTTATAAAAGTTTCTGAAACCTTCCTTCTGGTTTACAGATTCTTTTCATCTTCAGCCTTGATTTTTTTTTTAACTTTCTTTATATTTTTCAAAGCTCAGGTAAAGGCATTAGGTACTAACAGAATAGTATGTTATGCTTCAATGAGAACAATTATAATTACTATAAAAATGCAAGATAAGGGTCAAAGAAATAGTGTAGGAGATAAGACCCTTGATGTATACACTTCCCAACTTGACCAAACTTTAGGTCAATACCTGGCGCGGCATCTCTTCCTGTAAGCACCACTAGGGGTCACTCTTGAGCATAGAGCCAGTAATAGCCTGCGTGCTGCTAGGTGTGTCTCCCCACCCCCAACCCCCACCCGTCAAAAAAAAAAAAGGAAGCCCTGGTTATGTATTTATATCCAAAATAGTCAAAAAATATTCTTGTAACTCAAAGAAACTACAGCAACACAAAAAAAATTCAAAAAGTTGGACAAATGACAAGAATAGATCTTTCTCAAAAATATATACATAAATGCCTAATAAGTGCAAGAAAAGATGCTCTGTACCACTCTTCATTGAGGAAATGCAAATTGAAACCACAGTGAGATACCGCTTCACACCCAGTAGTATGGCTAGAAGAACAAAACCAGAAAATGACAAGTGTTCTCCAAGAAACTGAAATACCATACTGTTGGTAGATGGGAAGGAATGTAGTCTGACAGCTCCTTAAAAAACAAATCAGCTTCATCCAGTAATTCCATTTATAAGTATAAACCCAAAGACCTGAAAACATCTTAAAGATGTTTGTATACCCAAGATCCTTGAATTATTTGCAATGGGTTAAGGTGGAAGTGTCTTACTCCCTTTGATGGAGGAATGGTTAAGCAATGTGGTCTATACATACAATGGAATAGTATTTAGTCTAAAAAAGGAAGGAAACTCTGACACAAGTTACATCATGAATGAACCTTAAAGCTAAGTGACATGTTCCAGTCACAGAGACATCCAGTCATGCATTGCTTAATGATATTCTGGCAATGACATACCACATATATGACACAGGTTATGCTATGTACCCTAAATTTTTTAGTGGGTCATACCATGAAGCTTTGGGTAATTACACACTATAATGTTTGAGCAATGACAATATTGCCTACCAAGGCATGGCTGTGCATATGGTTTCACTTCCATGGGGCACCTAGAACAATCAAGTCCATGGAGGAGGCAAAGTGCAGAAAGCAGAATGGTGGCTGCCAGCCACTGTGGTAGGAGAGAATTGTGATTGGTGGAATCAGAGTTTAGCTCGTGTAAAGTTTCAAGAGTTCTGGAGATTGCCCAATGGGAAAGTACTTACAACTCTTAAAATGCATATTTACAACTCTGCTGGGTAAGGGGGCAGATTTTGTTTTGTTTTGTTTTTTTTGGGGTCACACCCGGCAATGCTCAGGGGTTACTCCTGGCTCTTTGCTCAGAAATTACTCCTGGCGGAGTTTGGGGGACCATATGGGATGTTGGGGGATCGAACCGGGTCAGCCGTGTGCAAGGCAAACACCCTACCCGCTGTGTTTGCATCATTCCGGCCCCCTGATTTTTTAATGTGTTTGAATAAGATACTTAAAAATATGAGAACTCCAAATAGGTTAAGAAGCAGACATGACACAACAAAATCGAGGATCAGCGATTGATCATCTATGAGAATTTCTACCATGAATGGATGTTCACCATTCATAGAGGAAATTTAAGTCATACAACCTCTAGTCACAGTTGCCATGACAAAAGGAAGATCCAAATTTAAAAATAGAGAAATAGGGGCTCAGCATTACAGATCTGATCAAGAATTGTAAGCAGGATGTCCTGTTATCAATTGTATGACTCGAACAACTTAAAGAAAACAGACCTGTTTTTGAAAAACATTGTTTTGTGGTGCTGGGGATCTAAAGCACTTTTGTGGCAAAGGAAGAAGACTGAAAACCTTATTAAGGAAGAGACATAATAGCCTGGATAATTGTCATTGAAAAATGACAATTTCTTAGGGCACTAGAGAGATAGTCCAGTGAGTAGGACACTTGTCTTGAATGTGAGCAACCCAGGTTCTATCCCTAGCACCCCACATAGTTCCCCAAGGACTGGCAGGAGTGATCCCTGAGTACAGGGCCAGGAATAACCCTTGGTCACCTCCAGTGACCCAAAAAAATAAAAAAAACTCAAAAAGTTTTCCAACAGCCAGGTGAATGAGAAAACCACATAGTAACATATGCAACAAAAATGAGTAGACAATCAAATAACAGGTAATAAGTCTCAACTAATTAAGAATCAAAATGAGCAACACATTAAGAAAAATTGAAATCATAATTAAACTGATAATCATATGCACTACTGATGAGAGTATACATTACTTCAGCCTCTAAGAAAACGGCATGAATATTTCTTTAAAAATATTAGTAGAAAATTGGGCTGGAGAGATAGTAGAGAGCAGATAAGGCATTTACCTTGCACAGGATCAATTTGTGTTTGGTCACTGAGGTTCCTCAAGCACCAGAAGTAATCCCTGAGCACAGAACCAGAAGTAAGCATTGAGCACCACCCGATATGGTCACCAAACCTATATCTGCATAGGAAACTGCTTATGACAGAAACACATCTTAGGCATTTACCTAAAGCTTTTAAAAACACTCTTTTGAGAGGATAGTTGCACATCTAAATAGCAGTATTCCCAATAGATTGCAGAATCAAACAGCCCATCACCAGATGACAGGATAAAAAAAAATCTGCAGTGTGTGTACACCATAGAATAGCCCATTAGAAAGGGGAAATGGAGCCTTTTGGAACAAAACAATTGGAACCCAAGGTGATTGTGCTAAGATGAAATAAGGAAATGAAAGAGAATTTTGCCAGATAGTTTCACTTACATGTGGCCGACGAGTTGCTAAAGTAAATAAACTGACAATAGCAAACTAACTCCCAAGCTCAGTTAAAATGGTGTCGATCACCAGAAGGAAAGGGAAGGTGAGGCAAAAAACCTTTTTGGATGCCTGATGGCACCAGAGCATGCGTGGAGAAGCTGCTGGCAAATGCTCACAGAGTGAAACTCAAAATATTGGAGTCAGATATTTCAATGGAAGTTTTTAAATAGACCATGACAATATAAATTGAGCAAAATATCAGAAGTCAAGCACAAAAGCTGATAGAAAATATTTAGAAATTAAGCAACAGATTTTATATCTTAGTCAAAGACAATATTGCAGAAGACTTACGTTTTGAGAGTTTCGGGCTTGTTGTTTGATTGGTTTGGGGGCCACACCCAGAGGTGCTCAGGGCTTACTCCTGACCTGCACCCAGGGATCACTCCTGTCAGGACTCGGGGACAATATGGGGTTGCCAGGGATCAAACCCAGATCAGTCCCATGCAAGGCAAGCACTCTAATCACTGTACTGTTTATTCCTCTGACCTGCAGAAATATTAACTTTTGAAAAATATTTTTACTGTAGTTTAAGTAACATGGTTTCAATAGTGCTAGCATTTTTGGTGTCGATTTACAGTCCCTGCACTCCACTGCCACCAAAGTGTCCAAGACCCTCCACCATTGTTTCTGTACCGCCTCTAGTATAAAGAAAGAAAGAAAATTGGGAAGGAAAGTAAGTTAAAGAAAAAAGGGTTTGACAGGTTTTTTTTTAAGGATTTATTTATCACAGTGCTCCTGGATATTTATTCCAATGAAATAAAAAAAATTGAGCACAAGTATTCATAGCAGCTTTTTCTAAAAGGCCCAGGTAAGAAACAATCCAAAGGTCTTCCAATGGGTGCCTGGAAGTGTAAAGCATCCATCCTAAGAAGAACTGATCAGTAATAAAACTTCATAGATACAACAACTTGTGTAGTTCTTGAAGGTTGCATGCTGCATGAGAAAGGTGAAGCTTAAAAGATTGGTTTCTGTATTCTTTTTATTTAATATTTCTAAAATGAAAAACTTGCAGTAATGGATAACAGAACTACAGATACCAGAGCTTGGGTTGCAAGAGGCTGGAAGGGGTGGTTATAAAGGGGAAACAGAGGAGCAACATTATGTGTGCTTTTTACTGTGGTGGTTACTACCTTGTAATAATACTCAAATTGCTCAGAGCCAGAGAAGTCAGGGTACCTACCTGGCACATGGCCGAGCTGAATTCAATCACAGCACCCCATGTAGTTCCCTGACACCACCAGGAGTGATCCCTGAGTGCAGAGCCAAGATAAGCCCTTTGCATTACTACCAAGTGTGGAGTGTGGCCCAAACCCTCTCCCTGAAAACAAACAAGCAACAACAAAAAACAAATGAAAACACCAAAACCTCATAGAACTATTCATACATACCCATACTGTGATGCCTGAACAGTGAATTTCCTAGTGTGATCATGTGCTATAATTCATCAAATGTGTCTGTTGGAAGAAACCAAATTGAAGGCGCATCAAGAGCCTCCAGTACCGGTTTTATAACTTTAAAGGAATCTATAATTATTTAAAAATAAAAATAAATTATATTTCTATCTTGTAGCTAGAATTTTGGGAGTTGTGAGGGGTCACACAAGCTTGTGCTCAGGGTTCACTCCTAGCATTGTGCTCAGAGATCACCCCTCATAGAGCTCAGGGGGCTACACCGATGCCAGTGATCAAACCTGAGTCAATCTCTTGCAAGGCAAATGATTTATCTACTGTACTATCTTTCTGGCCCATGTAACTAGAAATTTTTAATACTATACTGTTGGAGGACATGTTTAGCTAATCTGGGAGTTTTGTTGTTTTGCTCACTCCCAGCTTAATCTTATTTAAGCCAAGGTTCATTCTAATGAGATCTCTCTTCTATGTAAACACTGCTAGAGGGTGTGGCAGTTACAGAAGTCACCTTGATTGAATGACTTCTGACTTATACATCTACTAAGACTTCTATGTTTTCTAGATTGGGCACAGCTCCTCTTTATACCCACTGCACCCAAAAGTGGGACAGTTAGAATTTACCAGGAAACTACCACCCTGGCTACGCTGAGACTAAAGGAAGACTATAGGAAGGATCATACTAGTTTGCTCTAAGCAGGCGAGTATGACCCTTTCAGTACATGAGAACAAGATACTCAGAATCACCCTGGTGCAGATAATAAGAAGGACCTTGGGGTACCATCTAGATTACATGAAGCTCATGAAGTTAAGATGTATTACTTTATATCAGCCCTCTCTCTCTCCAGTGTTTTACATAAGAGATAATCTCGGGATTAGTCCTTGGTGTAACCTTTGTTTATACCTGCAATAGGGTGTGGCACTACACTCTGTTTAGGGTTCTTTGTTGGCATGACAACCTCCCGATTGGATTACTTTTTGGTGTATATAAGGGGCTGACTTGAGGCCCCTTCACCTTTTGCCTTTTGGTTCCTCAGCCTTCAGCTTTTGGCTCCTGCGGCTTTTGGCTTTGGCCTTTTGCTCTTTGGCCTTTTGCTCCTTCTGGGTAGGACTCAGCTCGGGTGACATCCTCTCTCTTTGGTGGGAGACTTAGGCTCTTTTGTATGGTCTAAGTTCGAACCAGGGCTAGAGTTTGTTCATTATATTGGATTGCTGTGGAAGAGCTTTTTGTACTATTAAAAGCCATTTTTGGAACTGCACTGGACTCATGAGTTTTCATCTTTCTCTCGGCGTCCTCGGAGGTAGACGACAACCTCTGTCCTGACACTGTTGGGGACCCCGGCGACGTTCCCTCACACTATACCAGCTATAATCCAAACTAATTTTTAAAAAATTGCCATTTACAATAGATTTAACAAATCAAAGTTCTAGTATAATGAAAACATGCAATTCTGCTACCCAGAAAACTTAAAGAACCAAACATACGATTGGAGATTTAGTGACCAATGATAGAAAAGGTTGGGGATGGCTCAGAGAACTGGAGTGCAGGATTTGCATGTGGGAATCTAGGTTCAATCTGCAGCTAGAGCATTGTCTACTGAGAGCTGAGCTGGGAGCAAACCCTGGGCACTGTTGGGTGTGACCCAAAAAGAAACAAAAAAAAAGTTATGGAAGAGATCTCTTTATCCCTACTTAATCCATATGAATTTAATGCAATCTCAGTCAAAATCCTAACCCATGTTTTCTTTATTGGTGAAAATGACAAAGTGGCTAAGAAGTGCTATAGAATAGTCAAGTATGCACCCCCCCCCCCTCAGTCATGGTAACAACAGCGAAGAGCAAGGAATGGGAAATGTATACTGAAATGCAGATGGTAGATAGATCCAAGACTGTGATGACAAAGGCTTCTGTCTTTCCCTTCTAGATACCAATATATCTAGATACTTATTATAAAATGACAGCTGTATGAATTCAAGAATAGATAAAGCAGTAAAATAAATTCCACTCTTCTGTAGGCACTATGTTTATGACAAAGTCAGTACAGATGGAGAGAGTTCTTTTCAGTAAATAAACTCAATCACTTTCATATTCATATGTGAAAAACTATTAGCTCCTGTCTCAGTACACAAAATTAAACCCAGATGTCTGTTGTTCTACTTGTAGAAAGTGAGGCAATAACACTTCTGAAATATAATACAAAATGATTTATTTTATGTTTGAAGTAGGGAAAGTGTGGTCAGCAAAAATACAAAGAGCATCATGGTTTTCTAGCGATCTTTTCAGATTTTTATTCCTTTTTTATAACATTTCCTGCTAATTTTATGGACTTAATGTCTCTGTCATGGTGCTTTAAACTGGAATTTTCTTGATTTTCTAAGTTCCCTTTGTTTTTGCTTCTTCATTTTTGGCTCTCCCCTGTGCATGTGTGTCTGGTGATTCTAAGTTCTGCTAAGGCTAGATGGCTTCTAATAGACTGCTGTAAGCTTCCCCTGCTATTAATAAGTTAGTTTGTTTCTTCTTTAACTCTGAATGGAAAAGTTCATGGAGTCTTGGGGCATGATTAGATGGATTCAGAGCTGAGACCCTCCTAGTGCTAGCATTCCTTAGCCACTAGCCTGTCCCCATACACCTGACCACACCTCTAGAGAATAGTCCAGCTTCTTTGCCAACCAATAAATGCTACGTTTCCAGCCCCTTGGAACCTCACAGTCACTTGGTTTCAAATCCCCTTTATCCAGAAAAATCTCTTTCTTCTTCGCGTACACCTTTCTTTGGCATATAATCATGTCTCTGTCTTTCTCCACCCACTACTTTCAAGCATATATGTTCGTCCACTTGCCTTCTCCTAGAGTTCTGCTAAAAAAATCTTTCATGCTTCATCCACTCCTTTGACATGTTTTTAATAAACTGTCTCCTTTTTTCTCCTCATTGTTGATGTGGTTGTTAATATCTGGTTGGTGTTCTTTGGAGGACCCCCTCATCAGGTTCCAGTGCTCCCTCCTTAAACACAGTGCACTCTAAGGTATCCCAAGGCTTCGACCTCTTTGCTATGCTTGCTCAGGGTCACACTTGTGACTATGGTGTCTTGATTCTTGTATGCTTTGCTCCCCTCCCCTGGTGCTGACTTGCCGCCTTGCTGTGGTCTGACCTGAAATTGTATGTGATGCTGGGGCTTCAGATAGTAAAGCAAAGGATGCTCCAAGCATGTGGGACACAAAGGATAGAACTCACCATCATATACTTGCAGGACAGGCATTCTAAACCCCTGCACTCTCCTCCAGCCCCTTCTATTAACTTTTTTTGTGTCATTATTGGATTTTTTGATGGAAAAGAGTAAGGTAGCATGATGAAAGTGGAAGACAAATATTTTCAGCAACTTTTTTTTTTTGCATTTTGGGTCACACTCAGCAATGCTCAGGGGTTCCTTCTGGCTTTGCACTCAGGAATTTCTCTGGCGGTACTCAGGGGACCATATGGGATGCTGAGAGATCAAATCAGGGGTCAGCCACATGCAAGGCCAATGCCCTACCAGCTCTGGCCCTTTCAGTAACACTCTTAAAAGGAAGCCTTCTCTATTATTCTTGAGGCTAACTTGGGGTTTGCCCAAATTACTTGACTATAGAAGATAATTGACATCAAGATGGAACATATATTTAGAAACAAAGCTCCATATATACTTGAGGAGGCTTTTGAGATGGTTGAAAACTCTATGAAAATCAATATAAATGATCATTTCCTTTCACTGTATCACTGTCTTCCCGTTCATCTTTGATTTGCTTCGAGCTGGCACCAGTAACATCTCCATATGACCTGTCTCATGCTAGTAGAGCCCAAGGGAACCTGCTTGCTCCAGGAACATAAAGAGCCTCAAACCATTCCATCAGGTCATGGGAATGAGGTCTATAATTGTTACTGGTATCTGGCATATCAAATACGATACGGGTAGCTTGCCAGGCTCTGCCGTGTGGGTAGCATACTCTTGTAGTCATCTCAAAATCCAGCATTTATTGATGAACCACGCGGCCACGGCCGTGCGAGCCGGGCTGTGATAGGCTGGTCTGCTGGGTGGAGTTCTGATGAGGGGAAGTCCGGATGTGGAAAAATCGAGGTCCTCATGGAGGGGGGGGTCGTCTGGCTTGTTGTGAGGCTCTGCTGGGGTGGCAGGCCAGGGGCTAGAACCTGCCATCCCTCCCGGGCACCTCATGAGCGGCTGGGCACAGTGAGAGCCAGTAGCAGCTCTGTCCCATGTCTGTCTCTGGATCAGCATACCTGGGTCGGATTAAAAAAGACTGTATCAGGGTGGGTCTCGATGAGGCGGGCTGTGATAGGCTGGTCTGCTGGGTGGAGTTCTGAAGAGAGGGAAGTCCGAATGTGGAAAATGGAGGTCCTCATGGAGTGGGGGTTGTCTGGCTTGTTGTGAGGCTCTGCTGGGGTGGCGGGCCAGGGCTAGAACCTGCCATCCCTCCCGGCACCTGATGAGCGGCTGGGCACAGTGAGAGCCAGTAGCAGCTCTGCCCCATGTCTGTCTCTTTTCCTTTATTAAGAAAATTAGGTCAGCATCTCCAGTTGTAGAATTTTGTTGTACTACAGGAATACCTTTGGGGCATGATGTGAGTGTAGTTCTAGATTGCAGCAAAAAGCCATAATTGCAATAAAAAATTCACTTTTTTTTTATTCCCAGGGCATATGAAAGTTATACTTACACTTAATGTAGCCAATGAACTATATGTTGGGGGGCCTTGGAGAGCTGACCCCCCCCGCCCCAGCACCGAATGAGGGAGACCTGGATCTTGCTGGACTTCATCCCTGAGAAAGGAGAGGGAAGGACTTGGGAAGAAGCATCTGCCTTGGCGCTATAGTAGAAAGAAAAAGAAAGACGCCAACACAGTGGGGGTAGGGGGTGGGGCCCTAGAAAACAGTTCCATTTTATTGAGCACAGTTTAAGCCTCTTTATGCAATTTTTGGGTGGAGGGGGTACAAGCACAAATCACTTAGCATCCTGGGCCATGCATCAGATAACAGTCACTGATTTAGCATTTGCAAGGTAACTGCTATTGATTTACATATTCCTGTGATCAGAAGACCAGGCATATCCTGCCTCACCTTTGATATAAATCATTTGCCTGCCCATCTCTCAGTGGATAAGCACAGATGTCTTTCAAGTGAGTATAAATTCTGTGAGCATCTGGAAGCTCCACAGTCCTGAGAACAAGGCCCACCTCTGGG
>JAJIBD010030557.1:0-14532 GCA_021461705.1 Cryptotis parvus
CTGCTGGGGAACTCAGTTCTGAAACTTACACATGGTCACATGGGGCTCAGCCCTCACTGGGGATTAGACACTGTGACCCTCTGGGATCCTACAGGCTGCAGCAGCTGCACTCAAGCTCAGCCTTCACCAAATGTGGCCCAGGGTCAGAAGGGAAGGGGTGATTTGCATCCAGGGTTCCTTTCTGCTGTCCCGTCAGACAGATAAGAGGACTTTGTGCAGTGTCTCACTTGTGAGCTCACCCCAGAGCCCAGAGTGTCTGTGCAATGGCCCGGACTCCTCTCCTGCTCCTCTTGCTGCTAGCTCAGCTCCCAGGTGACTGATGGTGGAAATAGGGAAGTGATTATGTGGAGACTGTTATGGGTGGGGAGGGAGAATGTTTTATTCCTAGAACAAGCTGTGGCTAGTAACCTGTCTCACCTCTGTGTCTTCTTTGCTCCATTGCAGGCTTCTGGGCCCAGAGTAGACTGAAGCTAGGAAGCATCAGTGTCAGCGTCTGTGTGACAGTCAGTCACGATGTCCTGCACCAGATCCAACACCAACATTGGTGTCAACAGTGCAGGCTGGTACCAACAGATTCCCTGGCTCTGCCCCCCAAAACTGTGATGCTTGGAATTAATCATCCTTCAGGGATCCTGGCTCTGTGCACTGGTCCCACATCTGGTAACAAGGTCTCTCTGACCATCTCAGGCGTCCAGCCAGAGGACGAGGCTGATTATTACTGTTCTTCATGGGACGACAGCATCAACAATGCTGTTGCATACTCATGGGGAAGTGAGACAAAAAACCCATGAGTGCTGCATACTCATGGGGAAGTGAGACAAAACCCAGCCCTGCCCTAAGTGATCACCAAGTCAGCCTATGGCCAACAGGAAACAGTGCTGTGGAGACTCGGCTCTGATTCTGTCTCTGAGCACAGACCCACATGACAGCTCCTCCTCCTCTGACTGTATTTGTGTGTAATAGCTATAGTGAGGCCTACCATGTCCTTAATCATGTTTAAGCACACTTTTTACAATCCTCAGTCAATTTTGCTGTAAGAATTGATACAGTTGCATAGTCAACACGAAAACCTTATAGTGGAGACATGGGAGGAGAGTGCAGTCATTTTTTTTTGTTGTGGAAAATGTTCACTGGTAAAGGGATGGGTGTTGAAACCCTAGGTGATTGACTGAAACCCAATCCTGAATAACTATGTAACTGTGTATCTGTTTTTCACTAAAAATATTTAATGTATAAAGAAGCATGAAAAAATACCAATTTGTTAAGCACAGGGATTTAATAAAATTTTAAAAAATTAAGAAAATTGAGGGAGAGATACAAGTACATGTTCACAGAAAGTAGAGACACTTCTGCAGGGTAGAAATAGGTGATCAAAGAAACATTAAAGCAGTCACGCCAAAGCACATGTTCACGGGAGGAATCTGGGCATGTTTGATAAATTAAAAATTATTTTTGAGTTTACCCAAAACTTATAGGTATGTAATCTTACCAAATCTAGAGAATGGATCTATCAAACCAAGGATTATAGAGTTTCCATGTAAATGTAATCGAGCTGACCTATTTTGTCCATAAATCTACCAAAGTGCATTTTTTATCCCTGACTTATATGTTACTGTGACAATTTCAGAGGTAACAGCTCATGGACACACAACAATGTATTTACAAAATCCGCTACATGAATTACTTTTAACTCACTGATAGCTTAAGCAAAACTAGAGAAAATGCATTATGTCACTGATAATTTCCAAAATATATTTTCCGATGCATATGATTGACAAGGAAGGGGAAATACATTGTTAGATGTGCTCATAACCAAACAGTGGTTTACTCACTTTGCTCAGGCATCATTCCTGACAGCTCTTGGGATCATACAGGGATCAGGAAGGGGACATGGGTTATTTGAGTGTAGGGCAAGCATCCTACCTGCTGTCTTACTCACTGGCCTCAGAGTATTTCTTGATGGTGATGCCTGTGAGGATGTGGTTTTCTTTGTCTGTGAGAGCTGCAGAATACCCGAGCCTGCACTCTTTCAGACCCATAGTTATGCACCTCAGATGTTAGCAAGACTTTATCTTGTCTGTCTTTGAATGGAATTTCATATTGTATCACTTGTCACTTGTCTTCATGTTGTTCATCGATTTGCTCGAGCAGGCACTGGTATCATCTCCAAATGTCCTGTGTGATGTTAGTGTAGCGCAAGGGCATCTGCTCACTCCAGGAACATAAAGAGCCTCAAACCATTCCATCAGGTCATGGGAATGAGGTCTATAATTTTTACTGATATTTGGCATATCAAATCACGACACAGGTAGCTTGCCAGGCTCTGCCGTGCTGGCAGGATACTCTTGTGTCACCTCTCATCTCGGACTTGAAAAAAGACTGCTGCAGGGTGGGTTCCTGATGAGCCTGGCTTGTGATCAGCTCTTCTGCTAGTTGGAGGTCTTATGAGTAGAGAGTCCAGATGTAGAAAATGGCAGCCTTCATGGTGTGGGGTTCCTCTTTCTTCTTGCGAGGCTCTGCTGGGGTGGCAGGTGAGGGCTAGAACCTGCCAACCCTCCTGGGCGCCTCATGATCAGCTGGGCACAGGGAGGCCAATAGCAGCTATGCCCTGTTGATATGAGTCTCTGGATCAGCATACCTGGGCTAGGCTTGAAAAGACTGCTGCAGGGTGAAATTTCATATTGAAACTGGAATTTCAGCAATTCTTTTTTGTTTATTTTTTTTTTGCTTTTTTTTGTCACACTGGTGATGCTCAGGGGTTACTCCTGGCTCTGCACTCAGGAATTACTCCTGGCAGTTCTCAGGGGACCATAGGGATGCTGGGGATCAGACCCAGGCCAGCACAGGCCGGCCGCGTGCAAGGCAAAGTCCCTATGCACTGGACTATCGGTCCGGCCCCATCAATTGGATTTTCCATAAAAGAGTCACCAATAAAAAGAAAATGAAACAATACAAATAACAAGCAGTGATTGGAAATACTGAGAAGCAATTCAGAGGAAATTTCTAAAGAAATTCTCAGGAACACTGAGGGAATAGAGTGATCTTTCAATAATTTGAGAAGATTGTTTTTGGGTCCAGCCTTGTTAGAGTTCTTCCTGGTGCAGTCCCATGACCACTGGGCTCTAGGGCATGTGCAGTGAAAGCCCTGATTCCTGGCTATGAGGAGGGGGTGGCTGTTTCCTGAGAAACTTGCATTGCCTGGCCATAAACATAGTTCAGTGGCCTTGCAACTGCTGTGGCTGGTGTTTGAGACTGTGGTGAGCTGCCACCTATAAAGCTTATACTTTCACTAATGAATGCAGTCATTCTATATCTGTCCTTTTCCTTCTGACTAATTTCGTTAGCATGATAGTCTCCATGTCCATCCATTTGCAGGTAAATTTCATGACCTTGTCTTTTCGGACAGCTGCATAGTATTCCATTGTGTAGATGTACCATAGCATTCATTACTGTGAAATTAATATATACCTGTGTTGTACTAACTGTGGGAAATGGTAAAGTCACACTAGAACTGAGCATTGAATGTAGGCAAATGGATATACATGATAACCTGTAAATGTTTATATGGCAAACCACAATGTTTAAGAGATGGGAGACAGAGACAGATACAGGACGAGAGAGAGAGATGGGAGAAAAAGAGAGAGAGGGAAGGCAAGAGAAAGAGAGAGAGGGGGAGGAAAAGTGCCTACCATAGAGGCAGTCTGGGGGTGAAGTAGGGGAATGTTTGAACATTGGTAATGGTGCCGGGAATACAGCACTGTTGTTTGGACAGGTGCTGAAACACTGTATAACTGAAACCCAGGTGTTGGAATGATAGCACATCGGGTAGGGCATTTGCCTTGCACATGGCTGACCCAGGTTTAATCCCTGGCGTCCCATGTGGTTCCCAAGCACCACCAATAGTAGTTCCTGAGCAAAGAGCCAGGTATAATCACTGAGGACAGCTGTATGAGACCCAAAAAGCAAAAAAAAAAATAAAAAAAGAAACCCAATCATGAACATCTTTGTACCTATTTATTTCACGGTGGTATAATAATATTAATAATAGTAATAAGAAGAATAATAGTAATAATAATAATATAATAATAATAATGGTTATGATAATAATAAGAAGAATAGTAAAGAAAACCTTATAGCTTCACCTCTGCTTTAGCTCATAGAAATCTCCTGACACCTTGGGTCCCTCTTCCCCCATCTCACTCACGTCAATGGAGATTTCACGTTCCTTTCCCATCTTGTGGTCTGAACTTATAGCACCCTTTTCTGCCCCTATAAAACCCTTACCTTACCCAATTAGTAAGATATTTCATATTCCATCAAAAATTCTTATGATGCCCTTTCAGGCGGTTATGAGACATGTGTATCAGACTCAATAGATTCTCAAGGCTGAGGTAATTTATTTTTGTTTTCTCCTCTTGATCCCATCCTTCAAACCTCAAACCGTTCGTTCAGGGTCTTGATGAAGAAGTCTGACCATCTTGTCTTTGGGCAGCCACGTGATCTTTTGACATTCCGTGAGATCCAGTCGGTATATTCATTAGAGCATTATGTAATGTATAATGAAGTTTATGCCATGAGATTTTTTCAACATACCACCAATAGAGGGATCCATGCAACTATTCAGTGAGCATTGCTCAGGCACTGAGTGAAGACCTTGACTGGCTAGGACTGGGCCTCGGGGCTAGGCCTGGACTCACTGATGGACATTGATGGAGAAGTTGCAGCTGTGCCATCTCAGGCCTAACAGAGTTTCCTGGACAGGGACATTTGTATGCTCTCAGCAGGTCCTTCCTCTCAAGGCCTCTCTAAGGGTTGAACAAACCTTCATCCTTATCAGTTTAGGGTTTTAGCTGAGCTGGGGCAGGGGGAGGGAAGGAAGGAAGCTCATTGCCATGGACAGTTCAGCCTCTGGCCGGGGTGGGGAAGAAAAGAAGCACCGAGGAGTCCTGGTCACACTTTGGGTGTCAGGGCTCTGTGTGCGCCTTGGCCCGCATTCTACTACTGCTCGTGGCCTTCTCTCACTACACAGGTCTGAGCAGCGCTCAAGAAACTGGAGAGCTCCCTCTGTCCCGTAATCTTGGTATAGTTTACTCTCATCCTTTCTTCAGAATAATGAGAGTCTCTCTTTTGCAGGTTCCCTCTGCAAGACTCACCCGACTCAGCCTACTTCCCTCTCTGCATCTCCCGGAGCAACAGCCAGAATCGACTGCACCGTGAGCAGTGACCTCAGTGTTAGAAGCAAAAACATTAATTGGTATCAGAAGTCTGGAAGTCGCCCTCTTTTTTTTCCTATACTATTATTCAGACTCAAACATGCAGCTGGGACCTGGCGTCTCTAGTCGTGTCTCGGATCCAAAGTCACCTCCAAAAAATACAGCTTCTTTCTTTATTTCTTTTTGGATGGACATGGAGTCTATCATGCTGAGTGAAATTAGTCAGAAGGAAAAGGACAGATATAGAATAACTGCATTCATTAATAGGATATAGATACCAGTGTTTTAATCAATATGGGAAATGGTAATGGCAGATTAAAACTCACCAGTGAATATACACAAAGGGACTTAAGTGATAAACTCTAAATATCTGCAGGGCTAGCCACAATGTGTAAAATAAGAGGAGAGAGATGCAGAGACAGAGAGAGAGATAGAGAGAGAAAGAGAGGAAACTGGGGTACCTGCTATTAAGGCGGGTGGGGGACGTGAGGGGGAGGGGTACATTGGTGGTGGAAATGGGGCACTGGTGGAGGGGATGGGTGCTGGAATACTGTATTACCAAGAACCAATTATGAACTCCTTTGTAATTGTATGTTTCACGGTGGTATAATAAAAAAATTAAAAAAAAAGAAATATTGAAAAAAAAACAAAAAATACAGCTTCTTTGCTCATCTCTGGTCTGGAGCCTGAGGATGAGGCTGATTATTACTGCCAGGTGTATAATAACATGCTCGCACAGTGACAGAGATAGATGAGGAAGTGGGACTAAAACCCTCTGGGGCCGGAGTGAGAGTACAGCGGGAAAAGTGATTGTCTTGCATTTGGCCGAACCAGTTCCATTGCTGGTATCCCCTCTTGTCCACAAACACTGCCAGAAGTGATTCCTGAGTGCAGAACCAGGGTAACTCCTGAGTGATGCTGGGGTTAAACAAAAAATAAACAAAAGGGAATCCCTCAGTCTCTTCGGTTTAATAATTCTCTAACACACTTATCAATAATGAATAAATGTATAGAATATAGTGATAAACTGCAGTCCCTTGGGATTCTGACTCAAAAAGTGTCAGTTCAAATTTTTCCATTTGTGTTATTTTTATGCAATATTTCCATTACATTATAACTTAAAAATTGCACCAGCTTTTGGATATTGTTCAGGTAATAGAGCACAGGCTTTTTGTGTGTTAAGCATTAGGTTTGATTCCTGATATCAACTGACACCCCCAGTTGAGTTCCTGGCAACAATACTGTCACTGCTATAGCAAAACAAAGTTAAAATAAATGTACAACCACTTGAAACTGAACGTGACAGTCTCAGTAGGAAGTATAGACAATTTTCAGTAATAAAATACCAATGAAACAAGTTAGTTTTTGTCTATGTGGCAATATACTGAAACACAAAATTCTTTAGAAACGATAGTATGATATTGTGTGTGTGTGTGTGTGTCTCAGAGAGTAAGAGAGTCAGAGGTAGAGACAGATTCTGATACATCACTTGTATCACTTTTGTTCCTGTTGTTCGTCAATTTGCTTGAGCAGGCTCAAGTAAAGTCTCCATTGTCCCTGTCGAGTGCTAGTGTAGCCCAATGGCACCTGCTCAATCCAGTTATACTAAGAGACTCAAACCAATCTTTCAGGTCATGGAAATGAGGTCTATTATTGTAACTGTTTTTTTGGCATATCCGAATATGACACGGGTAGCTTGCCAGGCTCTGTCTTGTGGGCAGGATACTCACTTTTTAAAAAAAATTTATTGTACCACCGTGAGACATATAATTAAAAGGTGTTCATAATTGGTTCTTGGCAACACAGTATTCCAGCACCCATCCCTCTACCAGTGCCCCATTTCCACCACAAATGTACCCCCCCCCCTCCCGCCCACCCCCAGGCTGCCTCAATAGCAGGTAGCCAGATTTCCTCTCTTTCTCTCTCTGTTTCTCTCCCTCCTCTCTGTCTCTGCATCTCTCTCCGTCTTCTTTTTACACATTGTGGCTAGCCCTGCAGATATTTAGAGTTTATCACTTAAGTCTCTTTGTGTATATTCAATTGTTATTGGTATTTGGCATATCAAATAATACACGGGTAGCTTGCCAGGTTCTGCCGTGCGGGTGGCATACTCTTTGTAGTCATCTATAAATCCAGGATTGATTGATGAACCACACAGCTGCTTGCGGCCGCGGAAGCCAGGCTGTGATAGGCTGGTCTGCGGGGGTGGAGTTCCTGACAAGGGGGAAGTCCTTATGTGGAAAATGGAGGCCCTCATGGAGTGGGGGTCGTCTGGCTTGTTGCGAGACTCTGCTGGTGTGGCGGGCCAGGGCTGGAACCCACCAGCCCTCCTGGGCACCTCATAAGTAGCTGGGCACAGGGAGAGCCAGTGAGCGCTCTGCCCCATGTCTGTGAGTCACATATATTTATATGTGAGTCAAATTATTTATAGAGCCTCAATTTTCAATCACACTGTTCTCAAAGGGGAAATAAATGAGCCAAAGAACTTCAGAGTCTATTACTAGTAGCAGACTATGATAAATAGGGAAATATAAGACTAAACTATATTGTAGCCGGAGTGATAGCACAACTTGGAAGGAGTTTGTTTTCCACCAGCTGACCTGGGTTCAATCCCCGGCATCCCAAATGGTCCCCCAAGCACTGCCAGGGAGTAAATCCTGAGACAAGAGCAGGGATGTTCTTGAGCATCACCGGGTGTAATGCCCCCACCCCCAAAAAGAAAAGAAAAGGAAAGGAAAGGAAAGAAAAGAAAAGAAAAGAAAAGAAAAGAAAAGAAAAGAAAAGAAAAGAAAAGAAAAGAAAAGAAAAGAAAAGAAAAAGACTAAACTATATTCTCAGAGTTAGAACACTTGCCTTGTAGGTATCTGACCCAGGTTCAATTCCCAGCAGCACTCAGTGTCCCCGAGTCCCTCCAGGGAGTGACCCTTGAGGGAAGAGCCAGAATTCCTGAGTACAACCAGTTATGGCCCAAATACGAAAGCAAACTGAAAACTGACTTGTATTTCCTACTACTGTGAAGGAAAGCCATATGGGAAGGCCAGTGCAGAGGCACAACTGGAAAACCACATGGTGAGTTTTTTCCCCCACTTAGTAAAACACTGGTATCTATTTATATCCTATTAATGAATGCAGTCATTCTATATCTGTCCTTTTCCTTCTGACTAATTTCACTCAGCATGATAGTCTCCATGTCCATCCATTTGCAGGTAAATTTCATAATTTCGTCTTTTCTGACAGCTGCATAGTATTCCATAGTGTAGATGAACCACAGTTTCTTTAGCCAGTCCTCTGTTCTCGGGCATTTAGGTTGTTTCCAGATTCTAGCTATAGTGAACAGTGCAGAGATGAACAAAGAAGTACAGATAGTGTTTCTGCTATGTGTTTTTTTGGTCTCTGGGGTATATTCCCAGGAGTGCTATTGCTGGATCAAATGGGAGCTCAATATCTAGTTTTCGGAGGAATGCCCATATTGTTTTCCAAAAGGGCTGGAACAGTCACACTCCCACCAACAGTGGATCAGAGTCCCTTTTTCCCCACATCCACGCCAGCACTGCTTGTTCTTGCTATTTTGGATGTGTGCCAGTCTCTGTGGTGTGAGGTGGTACCTCATTGTTGTTTGGATTTGCATCTCCCTATGATTAAACATGAAGAGCACTTTTTCATATGCCTTTTGGCCACTCTCGAATTTCTTCTTTTTTTGGAAGCTTCTGTTCATTTCTTCTCCCTATTTTTTGATTGGGTTGGTTGTTTTTTTCTTGTGAAGTGCTACCAGTTGGGCAGGATACTATCGGCAGCAGGTAGGCACTCTAATGTAACTATATGTCTTTTGGAATCCCTGCTATTTCTTATGCCTTGTAATGATAAAGCCCACATTTTATTTTCTAAATAATTTTTATTTAATTAAAGATCATGATTTACAAAGTTATTGATAGTAGAGCTTTAGGTATAAAATATTTCAACACCAAACCCACCACTAGCGTCAACTTCCCTCCATCTAGGCTCAACCCCTAGACTTCATATGGTCCCTCAAGAACCACTGAGAGTGAAAAAGAATCTGTTAGGAAGCATTCATGTTTCTTCAGTTCTTAGGAAAAGCTTCCAGCACTCTTCAAATATTGTCTATAAGTCTCTTTTGAAGATTTGGTAAAACTTAGCAGTGTACCTGTCTGTACCTGGGCATTTGTTCTTGGGGATTTTTTAAATAACTGTTTAAACTTCGTTACTGGTTTTTGTTTGTTTTTTAGACAACACATGCCTATGCTCATGGGACAGTTACGAGAACCTGATAGTGTTCTGAGGACCATAAGCAGTGCTGAGGAGCGAACCAGAGTTGATAATATATAAGGCAAGCATATATTCCCTGTCCTCAGTTCCCATGATTGTTATGTTTAGATTCTTTCTATTCAGTCATAGTGGTGGTTTATGACTCTACTAATTCATCCATTTCTTCTACTTTTTCCAGTTTAGCAACATATATATCTTAGTAGTAACCTTATTTTTTGATCTCTTGCCTTTCTTAAGTAGTTTAATTTCTCCCCTTGCATCTCTGATTTGGGGTTTTTCTTAGTTCTTTCTCATGATTCTAGCTAAAGTTTCATCAAACATTAGTTTCTTGAGAATCCAACTCTATATTTCATTGACCATTTGTATTGTTTTTGAGTTCCCTCCCAAGAAGAAAATACAATCAAGAATAAAAGAGTTTCTTACGTACTGTATTGATAAAGACAACAAATTCCACAAACATGTCTAATGTTGGCCAGTCCTAATAGTAAAGCCATTAACTATAAAAACAGAACTAACGAGAAGCTGAGTAACATCATCCAAACAATTCAACTTGGAAGTGTAACTTATGGATAATTATCACGAGGGCAAGAAACAATGAGAAAATCAGGCTACTTTTAATCCTGAACTTTGGTCAGAGAAGGCAAGAAACCAAGGGGATCAGGGGGGAGTAAGAAGATGCAGAGATCGGTTGTAATAGGACTGTGAAGAAGAGGTATGTTATATCGATATATGTGAATCACAAAACCAACCAACCTGAATGCACTGGATCCAAATTACAGTCAAACTTAAACATGTTAAGGGTGACAGATTGGGAGGTGGTAGGGAAACTAGGTTTATCGTTAGAGGGAGGGTTGACACTGCTTATGGTCTTGAGATAGAACATTGTATACCTCCAACTCAACTATGAATAACTTTGTAAGTTACGGTTGTCTTCATACAAACATAAAAACAAAAAGAAAAATTTCAAATGAGTTCAGAAATATAATATATACAAATTCAAATAGTAAGCCCTTTTTTGGGTTTCTGGGGTCATACACATTATTTAGGTGATTGATAAACTGGAAAAATTTACTGATGGAAAATTAGGCCATATTATTCATGGCACAATTGGCCAAACACATACTTGGGAAGACAGTGGCAGTTGGAGCATCGGTGGGGTACCAGCATGTGAAAGTGCAGGTGCCTTGTCACCATGGTGATCGCGATGATTTGAATTCTACATTCTGTTTCAACTGTCCTCTGCAGTTGATATTAGCTGGCAGAAGAGGATTGTGTGTTGACTTTTCTGGAGCCCTAGTGATGGGAAACTTAATCTGTTGTAGAAAAGGTAGGCAGATAAAGATGATCTGAATCAGGGGAAACGGTGATGGGGAAGGGAGAGGTTGAGTAGAAGTAACCTGAGAACGGTGGCAACCAAATGGTTTTCTAATCCCACAAATGGTCTCAGACACAGAACTGAGGACAGACTAAGGGCTTAGACTTTCAGAGTGCTAACCCAAAAACGAAAAATAAAGGTAGAATAACTATAAAATTATAAATGTTAACACTATTGAAACCATGTTACCTAAGTTTTAATCATTGAAATTTAGGCGACATTTTAATGATGAAAATTTAGATACAAATTTAGATACAAATTTACATGTTGTAAACACTGTTGCTTCTCCTTCCCTTTTCCTCAAAGTTATTTTTTACTCTTCCCCACCCGTCTTCAGTTTCTTCATTGCTATTCTCAAATATATGTATGTGCCGATGTGTAGCATCAGAGAGGGAGAAGAGAGATAGAGAGAGGGAAGGGAAAAGATAATTTTCTTCCCCAGAATATGTATCCTAAGTGCACTGACAAATCCAAATTCCACAGTTGTCCTCTCTCTACATCCCCAAATACCATCAACTATGAATTATTCTTAGATATATGACTCTGTATTCACCAGAGTCTTACATGGAGCTTTGCTCCTTTCAACATTTCTCCAAGAGAGGTATGGTACCATGAATGATCCAAGTTTACTCTTTCTTTCTTTCTTTCTTTCTTTCTTTCTTTCTTTCTTTCTTTCTTTCTTTCTTTCTTTTCTTTCTTTCTTTCTTTCTTTCTTTCTTTCTTTCTTTTCTTTCTTTCTTTCTTTCTTTCTTTCTTTCTTTCTTTCTTTCTTTCTTTCTTTCTTTCTTTCTTTCTTTCTTTCTTTCTTTTCTTTCTTTCTTTCTTTTCTTTCTTTCTTTCTTTCTTTTCTTTCTTTCTTTCTTTCTTTCTTTCTTTCTTTCTTCTTTCTTTCTTTCTTATAATGTATTTTATTATACCACCATGAGATATACAATTAATAAGATATACAATTAAAAAGCTCGTATTTGGGTTTTGGTCATACAGTGTTCCAGCACCCGTCCCTCACCAGTGCCCATCTCCCATCATCAACATCCCGGTTCCCTCCCCCTCCCCCAGCCTGAATCCATGGCGGGTTCTCTATCTCTTTGCCTTTCTCTCTTTCTCTTTTCCTTCCCTTCCAGACTCTAAACTACAAAACATACATTAAAGGGTTGTCATGTGTATATTTTTGCCTGTATTTAATGCTCAATTCTAGGTTGGTATTAGTTCTTTTCGACAATTGTTAGCACACTGTTCCATTTTTCTGTCTTACCTAGCCTCTGACTCCCACACGTTTGTGCTCATTTCCACCTTTGACAAGACCTCCTGATCCATGTTTCACTTGACCTTGGATATTGGTATCATAATATGTACATATATATTTATGTCATGCAAATAAATGCAGACATTCTGTATCTGTCTCTCCTTTTGGCTAATTTCACTCAACATGATCTTCTCCATGACCATCCATTTATAGGCAAATTTTATAACTTAATTTTTTCCTACATCTGCATAGTAATCCATTGTGTAGATGGACCAAAGCTTCTTTATCCCGTCATCGCTTCTCGGGCACTCTGGTTGTTTCCAGATTCTGGCTATTGTGTATAATGCTTCTATGAACATAAAAGTAGGGATGTTGTTTCTGCTGCGATTTTTGACTTCCCAGAGTAGATTCCAAGAGTGGTATGGCTGGGTCAATTGGGAATTCAATTTCTAGTCTTTGGAGGAAAGTCCATATTGTTTTCCAGAAAGGCTGTACCAGCCGGCATTCCCACCAACAATGGATGAGTGTCCCCTTCCCCCCATCCACACCAGCACTTGTTGTTCTTGCTCTTTTGAATATGTGCCAGTCTCCGTGGTGTAAAATGATATCTCGTTGTTTTGATATGCATCTCTTTGATGATTAGTGATGATGGGCATTTCTTCATATGTTTTTTTGCCATTTGAATTTCTTCCTTTTTGAAGTTTCTGTTGATTATTTCTCATTTTTGATGGGTTTGTTTGTTTTCTTCTTATAAAGTTCTACCAGTGCCTGATATATCCTGGATATTAACCCCTTATCAGATGGGTATTGGGTCAATATTCTTTTCCATTCTGTGTACTGCCTCTGTATGTTAGTCACTATTTCTTTGGAGGTGCAGAAGCTTTTTTAGTTTCATGTATTCCCATGTGTTTTTTTCTTTTTTCTGAGTTGCTTTGTTAGTGATGTTTCACCTTTAAAGATGCCTTTAGCTTCAATGTCGTGGAGGATTTTTCCTATATTTTCTTCAATGAACTTTATGGATTCAAGTCTGTTATTGAGCTCTTTCATCCATTTTGATTTTTTTTTGTGCATGGGTTAGACACAGGTCCAAATTCATTTTTTACCTGTCGCTGCCTCATTTTGCCAACACCACTTGTTGACGAGGCTTTCCTTACTCAATTTTGGACTCTTTGAAACTTTATCAATGATTACATGATCATGTATTTGATGTTGGTTGTCTGGATACCAATTCTATTCCATAGGTCCACAGATCTGTTTTTATTCCAATACCATGCTGTTTTAATGACTACTGCCTTGTAGTACAGTTTGAAGTTGGAAAAGGTGATGCCTCCCATCTTCTTTTTCCTGAGGATTGCTTTAGCTATCCTTGGGGGTTTATTGTTCCATACAAATTTCACGAATGTTTGGTCAATTTCTTTGAAGAATATCATGGGTATCTTTATAGGGACCTTTACATATTCTTTACATATTGAAATGTCCTTTTGTTGGAGGAAAGGTTTAGCTATTCTGGGAGTTTTGTTGTTTTGCCCACTCCCAGCTTAATGTATTTAAGCTCATTCTAAATGAGACCTCTCTTCTATGTAAACACTGCTAGAGGGTGTGGCAGTTGCAGAAGTCACCCTGATTGAATAATTTCTGACTTGTACATCTACTGAGTCTTCTATGTTTTCTACATTGGGCACAGCTCCTCTTTATAACCACTGCACCCAGCTTGGGACAGTTAGAATTTACCCGGAGACTACCACCCTGGCTACGTTGAGACTATAGGAAGACTATAGGAAGGATCATACTAGTTTGCTCTAAGCAGGCGAGTGTGACCCTTTCAGTACAGGAGAACAAGATACTCAGAATCACCTTAGTGCAGATAATAATAAGAAGGACCTTGTGGGTACCATCTAGATTACATGAAACTCATGAAATTAAGATGTGTTACTTTATATCATCCCTCTCTAGATCTCCAGTGTTTTACATAAGAGACAATCTTGGGATTAGTCCTTTGACATAACCTTTGTTTATACCTGCAATAGGGGTGTGGCACTACACTCTGTTTAAAGTTCTTTGTTGACATGACCCTCCTGATTGGTTTACTTTGGTGTATATAAGGGGACTGACTTGAGGCCCCTTCACCTTTTGACTTTTGGCCTTTTAGCTTTTGGCTTTGGCCTTTTCAGCTTTTCCTTTTTGGCTCCTGTGGCTTTTTGCTCTTTGGCCTTTTGCTCCTTTTATCTGGGTAGGACTCAGCTCAGGTGAGATCCCTCTCTCTTAGGTGGGAGACTTAGGCTCTTTTATGGTCTAAGTTCTGAACCGGAGCTAGAGTTTGTTCATTATATTCGAGTGCTGTGGAAGAGCTTTTGTACTATTAAAAGCCTTTTTTTTGGAACTGCACCAGACTAGTGAATTTTCATCTGTTTCCCGGT
>JAJIBD010030558.1:0-18650 GCA_021461705.1 Cryptotis parvus
TATTCAAAAATTAAGTGAAATTCTAGAATTTACTGGAATAGAATAATCACTCTTAGAGCTGATATCCTTGAGAGCATTTTTCTTTGACATAGAAATCAAAGACTATGTAAATAACAGGGTACTTTGTTATTTAGATCAAGGCAAAAGGTCACTTATAATGCCTTTAATCCTGTTTTTATAAAACAATATGTGGGAACTGGTTATTTAAATATATTTAATTTGGCATCTTAATAAAACGATTTCTAATTGGGTAGTCCTAAAAGATTTTACTCTTTGTAAAGTAGTTTTAACATTTTGCATACAAAACTTTGGTCATGTTTAGATAGAAAATGATTTACTGAAAACTGAAAATCAGCTATCAAAATGATATAAATAAAATACACTCTAAAAGTGAAAGCTAATCCAGAGTAGTTTCGGGAGTAACAATTTGTTGTTTTGATGGTGGAGGTGGGGGGTTGCAGAGTTGATGTTTCCAAGTCTTATGCCAGAGCCTGGAAGTTACTTCCCTTAACAATAATTAGGCCACTATACTGGAAATTCAAGTGCTAGAGACAAGGATATAGTGATTCTCACTAAGTGCTGCAGGCCTCCGTGGCATTAACAAATGGTGCTGGGAGGAAGGGATTACCTCCAGGTCACAGACTTCTGAAAATCAAACCTAGGTGGGGCGCATGCGTTGAGGCCTAATCCCTGTATGATCTCTCTAATACCAGACATATTTTTGAACTAGAAAAATAGTCATGATTGGAAATGCAACCAACACTATTAGTAAACTGAAAATTATATTTTAATTTTAAATGAGAGATGGACTTTAAAAAGGTAGTAAAAGTAAAGAGATATTTGAAGGTTTAAAAATGTTTGTGAAAAATTAACATTACACTCTAATATTACATGGATTTTAGGTGTGCATCACTGAAAACCAGCATGCATAAATAAAAACCAAAAACTGAAAAAAAAGGTAGTAAAAGTGCATAGCCCCTGGCTGAGTCCAACATTGCTCCAAGGGTTTGCTCTCATGAGCGGGGCAGAGACCATGCTGGCCGGACTCGGAGTGGAGTTTTGGGCCCTGTCCTTTCCTCCGCCTCCATGCCAGTTGCCCCGAAGAGAGAGAGGCCCACCCACGCCAGATTCAGCTAATTTGCAACCCCAGAAGAGATCCAGACACATCCACTTCAGACCTACAGCTGCGCTGCTCGGCCGGCCCCATGTGGAAGCAACCCTGACCTCCTGGAAAGGGGCTTGGCCATCCCTGGCCAAGTCCAACATTGCTCCAAAGATTTGCTTTCATGAGCGGGGAGAGAACATGCTGGCCGGACTCAGAGTGGAGTTTTGGGCCCTGCTCTTCCCTCCGCCTCCATGCCAGTTGCCCTGGAAGAGAGAGACCCACCCACGCCAGATCCACAGGTCCCTTGGTGCGCGGCCACTTTGCCATTTTTAGAGGATGCTGATTTTAGCATAAGGTTCTTCCCAAGTTCTTTCACGTTTATACATAGTAAACAGTTCTAGACAGGTTTTAACTGATACCAGTAAGCCTAGCAAGAAGCCAGAGCAAACCACACATCATGCAGTCAGTCATTCTCAACATCCAGACTCTATAGTTCCTCAGAGCTCCATCCAAGAGAAAACCTGATCTTCCCCCTTTAAGTTTCATCAGTAAATGCTTGAGTTGAGAACCTTATACTGAGACTATACCACCTACACGGTAAAGCCAGGCAAATTACCTGTGTTTTATTTACTTATTATACAAAAACTAGTAACAATTATGGACCTCAGTTCCATGACCTGAAGAATGGTTTCGGGCTCCTCCTGTCCCTGGAGCAAGTAGATGCCCTTGGGTTGCACTCTGCTTGTGACAGGACTAATGGAGATGTTACTAGTGCCCACTCTAGCAAATCGATGAACAATGGGAAGACAGTGACAGTGATATAAAAGTGCACAACCCAAGGAATTCCATCAATTCTGGGAGGCAATATGTCTATCTCTCTTTTGTGAAAAATGTATTCAGTATTGACAATCTCATTATGTGAGAAATGTAGCAAAAAAAGGTAGCAAAGGTGACCAAAGACCTTGAAATTTTAATTCATGCTGGAAGATATGGCTAGTGATATGTGGAAAGACAGTGCAAGCCCTTTAAGCATTCACCGAGGGATACTCAGGGTTAAAGGTAGGGGGAGCAGCTAGGACAAAGCAGAGTAGTAAAACTAGTATCATGAAACAGAGATGGAAGGCCCACAATGGGATTGGGGGAAGGATAAGGGTCAGCAAATAATTGAACTCACAAGTATTTATTAATATTTGATAAAAGAGAAAATGAGACCTGAGTTCATTTGAGCAAAACTAAATATTTATATTAAAACACTATAGAATAACAAAAAAATATTTCTATTTCTGTTGGGAGACACTGAAAGTGATTTAAAATGCTCTGTAGACATGAACCAGTGGAAAGATTTACATAGAGAATGTGAAGGAGTAAAATAAGTTATCTGATTGGATATGATCTAAAGTTGATTGTTACTGCTCATCATTGTTACTTTATCTTCACTAGACAATGTTCTTGAGTATGGCCATCCTACCAAGCATGACCTGAGTAGGTTAATGTTTGAGAGATGTTTAAGGGTGGAAATAAGGAACCCAATTACTTTGGAATCAAAATTTGTTGACACATTATTTTTGAAGATGAAAACAAACTATTTTTAACCTTCATTATTTTCCTCCTCTGGCTAAAGATAATATAATGTGAGTGTTAAAATATGTTTTTTGTGGAGGTGAGAAAGAAGTATTTTTAAAGATATTCTGACTAAATTCTCTAAAGTCAGTATATAGTAGTATAAAACTATTATACAAATCCATTAATAGCTATGTAATGGAGGACAAGCATTTTTGCTTGTTTTCTTTGGTTTTGTGCAACATCTTGCAGAACTCAGGGCTTATTCCTGCTCTTAGGAGTCTCCTAGCAAGGTCAGGAGGTAAGATATGGTACCAGGTATTAAAACCTTGTTGCCCTATGCAAGGCAAATGCCCTACCAGGTTTCTATCTCTGGCCCCAAGAGAGGACAATCTTAAAGTTTAGGTAATATTTTGATTAAATATTAAAAGTTATAACTAATTACAGTCATTTAAAAATATTTTAAATTTTTGAAGGAAAAAGTGCTTATCTCTAGTCTGGAGCTGTGGCTCAGCAGTAGATGACTTGCCTAGCTGGGTGGGGCTCTGGATTCTATTTCTGGTTCCACCAGGGAAAAATCAATGGAAAATGTACAGTCCACTATCATCCCAAAGAAAGGGAAACAGCTGACAGAATTTTTGAAAAGTGATGATTGTATTTCTGAGCATTTCACACATTGCTTTCTCCTGAAGCAGAACATTCTGTAATTTGAAATTTTCTACTTTTGCCTGACCCTGGAAATTTCAACAAGAGTAAGGCGAGAATGAAATTTGGGGAGCTTACAACTGACTGAGGGCTGGAGAGGTATCTCAGAGGGCTGTGCAGAAACTTGTCACGCTCCAGCTCAGATTAGATCCCTGGAATTGCATCCCCCAAGTATCACCATTAGTGACTCCCATGTACAGAGTCAGAATCAGGAGTATTCATTGAGCACTTCCCAAACAATAACAATAAAATGAGTGGGTTAGCTAGAACGTAGGAGACAAGTATGCAGCATGTATCTTCAACATTGACTCTGTTTACTTGTGTGCTCTGGTGTTGTGGGGTTAACTTCTCTGGTGATCTTCTAATGGAGGGTTCAGTTCTTCGCTGACTGGTTTTACTTATATGTAGACCACTTTGAGGCAGATATGCCCTTACCTCTATATATTTTATTGCATATCACATTAACAAATTTTCTTGCACATCACAAGGATATACATATTTTTAAAAAAAAACTGGGGTAGTTTAGATACAAACTGCACATAAATGAGCAGTTCTTGGCTTGGAGTTATTTACAAAGCATTACCCTAACTTTCTTTTTTAAATCTTCTTTTTAAAAATCATGATTTAGAGTTGTTTGTAATATGGTTGTTTCCTGCATACAATGTTCCAACACCAAAATGACCTTCCCTCCACAATGTCTCCAGTTTCCCTACCAACCGTCACCCATCCCCTTAGCAGGCACATAACAAATGTATTTTATGTTACTTGCTCCAAGGACTTTTTTAGGTTGGAAGGTCACACCTTGCAGTGTTCAGGACTTATTATTGGCTATGCACTTGGGGATAGCTCCCAATGGGACTCAGAGGACCCGGGATCAAATGGGGCTGAGAGGTGCCAGGGATCAAACCTGGGTTGGCTGCATGCAAGGCGGCCATGCAAAGCTCCCTGCTTGCTGTCCTATCACTTGAACTGCCTACACATTCTTTCAGAACCACATTCCCATTGTTCTGACACCTGCTTTTCCAAAGGCGGAAGGAAGTGCTGCTCAACAGGTAGGGAAAGTGAGGTCGGTGGGGCACTGAGTCCTGGGAAGCAAAAAGCAAAGGAGATGCAATAGTTAATCATAGGGGTGGAGTATAAATTTTAATGTCCTGAGAATCACTACACCAGGGAGTGATGTTCTGCCCTCAGACTTAAAATTCTACCAGCTAGGGGCCGGAGGCGATAGCCCAGCGGGTGGAGGCGTTTGCCTTGCACACAGCCGGCCTAATTTCAGCTGTTCCTCCACCAGATCTGTCAGTGCCTAACTTTAAGGTATTTGAGGGGCCACGGCAACATCCACACAACTTCCACTGGTTAAGTGGCAGGCACTTAACCACAGCATATCCAGGGGCTGGAGCAATAGTCCAGCAGGCAGGGCGTTTCTTTTATTTTCTTTTTGCTTTTTGGGTCACACCTGGCCATGTGCAGGATAGGGCGTTTCAATCCCGCATCCCATATGTATGGTACCCTGAGCACCGCCAGGAGTAATTCCTGAGTACAGAGCTAGGAGAAACTCCTGAAGACAGTGATACAGTGATGCAGTAATTCCAGAGACCTCCAAAGGTTTTTTTTTTTTTTCTTTTGGGCAACACCTGACAATGCTCAGGAGTTACTCCTGGCTCTGCACTCAGGAATTACTTCTGGCAGGGGAGATTGAGAACACAAGTGTTACTCAGATATGATCCTCACCTAAGAGAGAAATTGAATTGTTATCCACACCCAAAGAGAGAAATCTTACCACTCCAGTGAAGTCCTTCAAAGAGTTTTAGCAAACTACTCAGGAGAAATATCTTACCATTATCTGGCTGGGAAAGCCTGAGATTTCAAGAGGATGCCTCTTGTAATCTCTACATCATCTGTTCGGCCACCATTGCTAATGCTCTAGTGTATTATATTGATGGTTCTTCATCAGGCAAGGGTGGATTTACTGGTCCTTCATTGACCAAAACTGTCTACTGTCGGGGGCGCCACCGGGGTCCCGACAGTGTCGGGAAGCGAGTTCCCTTCTATCTCCAAAGCCGGCGGGAATGGATGAAGACTCGGGAATCCGATGCAGTTTTAAAAGGGCTTTATTATCACAGGTTCCAATATACAATCCAAGAGCAGGGAAAACCTCCGGACTCTGGGTTCCCAGCTAGGCCCCAGCCGGGTGTAAGGCCAAGATGGCTGCCACCACGTGTTGAGGCCCAACAGAGAATGGAGAGGATGGAGAAGCAAAACACCAAGGGAAGCCGAAATGGCAAAAGGGGGGAAAAAGGAGAGAGCTGCTTTTTTTCTTGCAGCTTATTTTATAGCTAGAAATCCGCCCAAACTCCCCAGCCCAGCCCATTCTGGGCTGGGCTATCTGGAGATGAAAACAGAAAAGTAGCTCTATAGAAATGTAGCAACTTCAGGAAACCATCTGGCTGTTTACAAGGACCCAGAGCTAATTCAAAGCCTCCTAGCAGAGCTGGGAGGAGCTGTAAGCTAAATGTAACTTCCCCTGACAGGAAGGGTCAAATGCCCTCTGGTAATTTCTCCCAGTACCTCACCTAATGTCTTGAGCCAAGATCTGCCTGGAAATGCCTTTATAGGGTAGAGAAGGGGGTTTCTGAGATGGCATGTCTCTGTACCAAAGACTAATACTAATGCCAGTTAAATATTTCTCCAAGCCTTCACCAGAGTCTCGTCTACTTCCACGGTAGTTTTGTATTTTAGTTGCTTTTGAGTTATCAAGGGAGCCATTCTTGCTTGCTTGGAGGCAAACAACATTTCTCTCTGGGCTAATCACTTAGAGATCCAACATGGCCAGGCAAATATGCTGGTAAGATCTAGCTAGTCCCACAGTGGTAGCATGAGAGAATATACCAGCCAGTACAGAATACATGGTCAGATAAGACTGCCACATTCAGACTACCCCCTATCTATGAAGTGACCTGCGGGAGGCAATCCAGGGCAGATGCAGAGGCCTAGGCTTTTAGGTGTCCTGCAACAGTCTACAAATTATAAATCTCAACAAATGTAACTTAAATTTAATATATCATGTGTTTGGCCCATGTAGCGTGGTGATTCAGCATATATTGTTGGTTTTTTCTTGGTCATGTTCTTTTTTTTTTTCTTTTTGGGTCACACCCGGCAATGCTTAGGGGTTACTCCTGGCTCTGCAGACATGGGGCAGAGATGCTACTGGCTCTCCCTGTGACCAGCCGCTCACGAGGCGCCCAGGAGGGGATGGTGGGGTTCGAGCCCTGGCCCACCACCCCAGCAGAGCCCTTGCGGCAAGCCAGACGACCCCCACTCCATGAGGGCCTCCATTTTCCACATCCGGACTTCTCTCTCGTCAGAACTCCACCCAGCAGACCAGCCTATCACAGCCCGGCTCGCGCCACCAAGCGGCCGCGTGGTTCATCCATAAATGCTGGACTTAGAGATGCCTACAAGACTATGCTACCTGCAGCAGAGCCTGGCAAGCTACCCGTGTTGTATTTGATATGCCAAATACCAGTAACAATTATAGACCTCATTTGGGAATGGATTGGGGCTCTTTATGTTCCTGGAGCAAGCAGATGCCCTTGGGCTCTACTAGCATGAGACAGGACATATGGAGATGTTACTGGGGCCCGCTCGAGCAAATCGATGATGAACCGGGAAGACAGTGATACAGTGACAGTCCTGAGAAGAAAGAAATCAGAGTATTTAAAGAAATTAAAGGAGAGTTTGTCTAAACACTTGCTTTGTTAAGTCCTGGCAGAGGTCTGTCCTTATGTCATAGCCCAAAATAATTTCCCTGGCTTCCATTGATGAACTCTCAAGTTTTGACTATTTGAAATGTCCAAACATTTCTTTGAACAGCTAAAACTCAGATAGAGCCAACTACCCAAAAAATCTTTGTTTTCCTTAATCGAATAGTTATAAAACTTGTCAGGGTTTTCTTTGAAAGCAGTGGTAAATCTGAGAATATCCTACCCACCCCGATATTAAGACAGACATGATCTGATCTTGCAGTCAAATTAAATTTTTAAAACGGAATCATGTCCCTACGCCCAAAGAGTTTTTCCATTATAATGGTCAGCTGCTTGCTAGCATACATATTAATGTTATGGTGATAAATATTTACCCACTTTACCATCAAAACTCACAGCAGTAAGAGCAGTCCGGTATCAATGAGAATGTACAGGTAACCCTTCAAGATATTTAGTGCAAAAACAAACATAAAGTGTTTCTATAGAAATATCTAACTTAATTTTTTTAAAAAGTGTCATTTTGGGCCACTGGGCAGTGTTTTGGTACTATCCTGACTTGGTGCTTGGGATCTCGGCAAGCCATGCTGTCTCTAAGATCTCCATGAATGAAATCTGTGACTCCCACATGAAAAGCATGGACTCAGTCTTTGAGAAATTACCCAGGCATTCTCTCATCCTTCACTGAAAAAAAAAAATTTTACTCTGTAATTGCCATAGCAACCCATGAAAGTGGTTAAATATGTCTCAGGACCTCAGACCTCAAGGAATTTCCAACTAAAGTGGGAGAATATTTGAAAGTTGAGGTTTCTGAAGCCAAACAGAGACAGCAGCCCCTGTTTCCCCTTGGCCCCTCAAACCTCACACTTTGTAAGAGTAGTTTTGCTACTTTTACTTTTCCTTAAATAATCACTTTACTTCAAACTCTTTTCTACTACCCTCTCAGTAAGTAAAGAAATAAAAGGTATTTGGGCTTAACTTAGTTAAGTTACTATTTAAATACAGCTTATTGTGCTTAGAAAACATTTTTACTTTTAATTTAAAAAATGAAAGATGATAGAAAAATGTCAAAGGAGATGTTTTGAACAGAAAATATTATGATTTTTGGTTTTTTAGTTACTGCACAAAAAAAAATCTGAAGATCTTTTCCTTAAGTCTTAGTTTTAAAACCTTAGAATAAACAAAGATAAGGAAATGTAATTAACAACATTTTTCAGTTTTCTGGAGAGAAAGTTCAGGGGTTAAATGAAGCACTTGCTCTGCATGTAACCAACCCCAATTCAATCCCAGGCACTGTTATTGTTGATGGAGTTGGCAGGCAGAAGAATAAGTCCTAAAGATGTTTAATTAAGCAGCTCAGAAAAAAATGGCTCATGACATATATGAAGGAGTTTTGCAATCAAATATTTGGTACTTATTTCAGATGAATTTACATGAATTCAGTATAATGAGTATTTTTAGGTCAGTACAGGCAGGAAGAAAGAACAATAAAAATTAGAGCAGAGGTCGGGCGATAGCCCAGAGGGTAGGGCGTTTGCCTTGCATGTTCATGCCGGCCATGCCGGCCCGGGTTCGATCCCGGCATCCCATATGGTCCCTGAGCAACGCCAGGTAATTCCTGAGTGCAGAACCAGAGTAACCCCTGAGCATCGCCGGGTGTGACCCAAAAAGCAAAAAAAAAAAAAAATCAGAGCAGAAATAAACAAGCTGGGATTCCAAAAACAATCATAAGATCAATGAAACCGAGAGCTAGTTCAATGAAAAAATAAACAAGATTGACAAACCACTTGCAAGACTCACAAGGAATGGAAAAGAGAGCAAATAGTAGAATCAGAATGAAAAGGGGGGACAGCACAACAGAAACCACAGAAATTCAAAGGATCATCAGAGATTACTTCCAAGAGTCTGTATGCCACAGAACAAGAAAACCTAGATGAAATGGGCAAATTCTTGAATTCCGACAGTCTCCCAAGGCTGAAAAGATTTGGAATACCTGAATCTATCACCATCAAGGAAGTGAATCAGTAATCAAGTCTACCCAAACACAAAAGTCCATATCCAGAAGGATTCACCAGTGAATTCTTCCAAACCTTTTAGGGCACCCTACCAGTCCTTTTCAAACTCGTTAAGGAAATTGAAGAAACAGAAACACCCAATAGTTTCTACAAGGCACATAGTACCTTGATACTCAAATCAGAGACATAACAAAAAAAGGAAAACTGCAGACCGATCTTCCTGATGAACACAGATGCTAAGATCTTCAACGAAATACTAGCAAATTGAATCAAAGACTCATCAAAAGATTATTCACCACGACCAAGTAAATTTATCCCAGAATTCAAGGATGGTTCAATATCCCCAAGTCAATCAACATAATACATCATATCATTAAGAGAAAATATAAAAAACGATATGATCATATCAATAGATGCAGAGAAAGCATTTGACTAGATCCAACATCCATTTATTAAAGGCTCTCCTTAAAATGGCAATGGAAGTAACTTTCCTAATATGGTCAAGCTATCTACTCCAAGCCCACAGCAAGCATCGTCTCAATGGGGAAAAACTGAAGCCTTCCCCTAAGATTGAGGACAAGACAAGGTTGCCCACTCTCATGACTTCTATTCTATAGTACTGGAAGGTTAGCCATAGCAATCAGGAAAGAAAAGACATTAAGGGCATCCATATAGGAAAGGAAGAAGTCAAGCTATCACTATTTGCAGATGACATGATATTATACCTTGAGAACCCTAAACTCTCTACCAAAAAATGTTCCAAGAAACAATAGATTCCTATAGTAAAGTGCCAGGGTCAAATTCAATACCAAAGTCGATGGTTTTCCTATATGCAAATAATGAAAGAGAGAAAAAGAAGTATTTTTAAAAACTATCCCAATCACAATTGCGCCACATAAATTCAAATACTAGGAATCAGTTTGACAAAAAGGATCTTTACAAAGAAAACTACAAAATGCTGCTTCAAAAAAAAAAGAGGACATGAGAAAATGAGACACACCCCTGCTCATGGATTAGGAGAGTTAACATTGTCAAAATGGTAATACTCCCAGAGCTTACTACAGATTCAATATAGTCCCTATAAGGATACCCATCACATTTTTCAAATAAATTGCCAAAACACTCCTGAATTTGTATGGATAGTAATAACCCATGAATAACCAAAAGCAATCCTTGGAAAAAAGAAGATGGGAAGTTATCACTTTCCCCAACTTCAAACTGTACTACAAAGCAGCAGTAATCAAAAGACATGGTACTCAATAGAGACAGATCTGTAGATCCATGGAATAGAACTGAATTTCCAAGCACTACTCTCAAATATATGATCACCCAATCTTTCGAAAAAAAGCAAAAAATATTAAAGAAAGCCTCTTCAATTGTTGGTACTGGGAAAACTGGGCAGCTATGTAAAAAAAAATGAACTGGGCTTTCTAACACTATGCACATGAGTCAGATCAAAATGAACTAAAGATCTCAACATCAAACATAAATCTATATGGTACATAAAAAAAAAGATAGGAAAAACACTTTACGACATGGGGCTAAAGCCATCTTCAAAGAAAAAACACCACTGACAAAGCAAGTAAAAGCAAAGGATAAACAAATGGGATTATATAAAACTGTAAAGCTTCTGCACCTTAAAAGAAATGGTGACCAAGATACAAAGACAGCCCATAGACTGGGAAATATATTTATCCAATACCCATCTGATAAGGGGTTAATATCTAAGATATCCAAGATACTGTAGTACTTTACAAGAAAAGAAAAAACCCAAAAAAATGGGGAGAAGAAATGAAATAGAAACTTCTTCAAAGAAGAAATTAGAATGGCCAAAAGACATATGAAAAAAGTGCTCTTCCTCTAATCATCAGGGAGATGCAAATCAAAAGAACAATGAGATATCATTTCATACAATGAAAGACTGGCACATATCCAAAAAAACAAAGAGCAACCAGTACTGGAGTAGATGCAGGGAGAAAGGGCTTCTCATCCACTGTTGGTGGAAGTGCCAACTGGTCCAGCCCTTTTGGAAAACAATATGGACATTCCTCCAAAAACTAAATATTGACCCCATTGGACCCAGTAGTATCACTCAGGGATTATCCCTAGGGCAACCAAAACACACAGCAGAAACATTCATCTGCACTTTCATGTTCATCGCAGCACTATTCACATAGCTAGAATCTGGAAACAGCCTCAATGCCCTAGAACAGAGAGACCAACTGAAACTGTTTTGACATCACACACAATGGAATACTATGCAGCTGTTAGAAAAGAGAAGTCATGAAATTTGCCTACAAAATGGATATGGAGATTCCATGCTGAGTGAAAGGATAGATTTAGAATTCTGCATTCATTCACTATCACTATCTTCTGTTCATCATCTATTTGCTAGAGCGGGCACCAGTAATATCTCCATATATCCTGTCTCATGCTAGTAGAACCCAAGGCATCGCTTGCTCCAGGAACATAAAGAGCCTCAAACCATTATATTAGGTCATGAGAATGACCTAATATAAATGTTACCGGTATTTTGGCATATCAAATACGACACAGGCAGCTTGCCAGGCTTGCCGTGCGGGTGGCATACTCTTGTAGTCACCTCTAACCAAAGCATTTATTGATGAACCACTGTGGTGCTAAGCGGCCCCACGGCCAGGCTGTGATAGTCTGGTCTGCTGGGTGGAGTTGATTGAGAGGAAGTCGGATTGTGGAAAATGGTGGCCCCATGGAGTAGGGGGATGTCTGGCTTGTTGTGAGGCTCTGCTGGGTGGCAGGCCAGGGCTAGAGACCGCCATGCCTCCCTGGGTGCCTCATGAGCGGGTGAGGCAGGGAGGCAAGTAAGCAGCTCTGCCCCTGTATCTGAGAGTCTCTGGGTTCAACATACCTGGGCAGGTTTGAAAAAAAAAACTGCTGCAGGGTGGGTGTCGATGATCCGGGCTGTGATAGTCTGGTCTGCTGGGTGGAGTTATGAGAGAGGAAGTCAGATGTGGAAAATGGCGGCCCCCCATGGAGGAGGGGGGGTTGTCTGGCTTGTTGTGAGGCTCTGCTGGGGTGGCAGGCCAGAGCTAGGAACCGCCATGCCTCCCGGGCACCTCATGGCGGCTGGGCACAGGGAGAGCAAGGAGCAGCTCTGCCCCATGTCTGAGAGAGTCTCTGGTTCCGCATACCTGGGCGGATTGAAATAAAAACTGCATTCATTAATGGAATATAAATATATACTATAGAGAGCCAAATGCTGGATATGGGGGACTACAAGAATATATACCACCCACACGGCCAAGCTACCCGTGTCATATTTGATATCACCAGATACCAGTAACAATTATAGTCTTCATTCCATCACCTGATGGAGATGGTTTGAGGCTATGTTTCGCTGGAGCAAACAGATGCCCTTGGGCTCTGCTAGCATGGCGAGACAGGACATGGAGATGTTACTGGGTGCCCGTCCGAATAGGTGATGATGAACAGGAAGACAGTGATACAGTGAAATATATACTAGTGTTCTACTAATGGTTGGAATTAGTAATGCCACACTAGAACTAAGCATTGAATGTATGAAAGGTTTGCATGATCCTAAATGCCTGATAGGCAAAGCCACAATGTGTAAAGAGAAAAGTGAGCGAGAGACAGAGAGAGAGGAGAAAGAGAAGAAAAGGAAAAGTACTATAGAGGCAGGCTGGGGAGAAGGGAGGACTTTGGGACATTGGTGGTAGAGATAGGGCACTGATGCAGGGCTAGGTTCTGTAACACTATATGAGTGCAACCTAGTCACTGAGCATATTTGTAATTATGTATCACATGGTGGTATAATAAAATTTTTTAAAAGATGAGTGAGTGAGATTATTATTTACTATTTTTGGCATATGAATACACCACAGGTAGCTTGCCAGGCTCTGCTGTTGCTCTGGATTCACTGGGGCTCAGTCTTTCTCTATATCAGGCATCAGCCATCAACGACCCGCGGTGCCAAGCCCTGAGTGCAGACAAGTCTGTCTACACCATGGAGGCGTTACTGGAGCCGCCTGGGCAAATCGATGAACAATGTGAAGACAAGAGTGATACAAGACAGAGTGACAGAGTGAGAGGTGTGCTGGCCTTCTTTTCAGACCAGCTAAATTTCTTTTGATTTGTTTTATTTGAATAATCTTTGATTTAGTTAAATTTCATAATCTTAGTGAAAATAAGAAAATCTGCTCTCTCCTTGTCAGAATCTCTCACCACCCATTATAGGCAAGTTACCAGTTGAGAGATTTCATTGTATAATTTATATATTTACTTGGAAGAATATCTTATTTAATATGGTGTTTCAGGGATATAAGTAATGTTTATAAAGTGTAGGTATAGCATGAACAATTAAAGCCTTGTTTAACAATATTAGAATGCCTCCTGATTTTCTATAGTAAGGCCACATTCCTTCTTTAAGCCTTCATTCTTTAAAAAACATCGAGTAACTGCCCTGGGCAGACGACTGCTTTCATTGAGCCCACTATTCTGGTTGTGCTCAAGGAAAGAACCAATTGGAATCACCTGGTTGATCATCACTTTTTTGGAAATGTGAATTAGATTTCAACTCCAAACCTGTTGAATGAAACCTGTTGTTTGCTAATGAGTTCCATGTGATTTGTAAACACATTAAAGTTGCGAGTTATTAAAGAAGTACACCTACCCAGCAAGAGTTGCACCTAACTTATTTGACACCAATTCTGGGTTTTTTATAACTGCTAATTTTTCCCCAACTATCATTGAAAGTTAAAAGTGTGAAAAGAGGGGAAGGGCAGAGATCATTACAGGGATTAAGGTCCTTGCATACACCTTAAAAGTTAACCTGGTTGGATCCCTAGCATTGTATTTGGTTCTACAAGCACTTTGAGGTTTGATCCCTGAGCACAGAGCCAGTGTGAGCCCTGGTACTTTTGAGCTGGATTATCAGGGCCATCTTCCCTCCTAAGTAGGGTGTCAGAGACATCGGCTTCATTTATTTTTATTTTAATCAGATGCTTTATTATTTATTCATGTTTGGTTGTCAGAGTTTATGGAAAGGAAATTGTCTCTACGTCACCTTGGTATGTCTAATTCTCCCCACAGCTCCCCCAATGTCCCAATGTCTTTCATCATAATAGTTCTTTAAAATCTTATTAGAGATTAAATTACTGAAATTTAGGTCATAGGTTGGCAATGGCATTAAAGTTTATAGTTTGTTTTTTTTTTTGTTTTGGGCAATACCTACCTAATACTAACATGTTGAAGCTGTGAACATAATTTATTTATTTAACTGACAGTTTGCACAATTTGATAACAATTCCTCTCTACACACTTGTATCTATAAATGTTGATATCAATACCTATTTATAGAACTTTAAATTGAATCTGAACTGATTTTTGTGATCTAACAAATCCAAACTGAACACAAATGGATTCGGAAATCAGGGCCAGAAGGACACATTAACACTAAAGAAATAGATATAGAACAGGCTTAGAATATATTTCTCCCACTTCTACAAGATTTGTGTGTGTGTGCAAGTATGTGTGCGTGCAGTAATATTTGTGCTTGTGCAGAAGCGCGCCGCACAGTCATTGATCACGTCCTCATACATGCTAAGTGTGTATTCTACCAAACTGCTTGCTTGGCCCATTCTGCTAATTAGAAAAAGACAGTGGGAAAAAGCATGCCCAAACCATCTATGCAACTGCAAAATCTTGTATCACAGTTTTTTTCATTTATAGAGAAAGCTGGTGGGATAAAAAGTTACAATTAGGGCCAGAGACAGTACAGTGAGCAGTTGCTTCCCTTGCGGGTTAGAATTTTGGCACTGCAAGTGATTCCCCAGAGCTCTCTGGAAATGATCCCTGACCAAAAACTAGTTGTAAGCCCCTAGACCCTGGGTTTGACCACCTCCCCCCAAAAAGAGTAACAATCGAAGTGAAAGAGCTTTATTTGGATTTGTGCTCTGTCCTTCAGTTTAGGTTAATGACATTAGGAAATTGGTGACCACTATATCCAGAGAGCTTGGGAGAATGAGAAGCATTGGTCTCTGAAATTAATCACTAATGCTATTACACTCACTTACTATCTAAATTCATTCTCAGAATTCTGTGAAATCAGATCTTGATCCCTTGACATCCCTTATTCATTTGGGAGATTTGCTCAGGCTTAGAAGCCTGTAACATTTCCATTGGACCTATCACCTACCAGTGTAATGACATCTGGATGCTCCAGGGAATGTGAAGAGCCTCAAATCGTTCCTTCAGGGTGCGACAAGGAAGTCCCCAACCATCTTGTTAGGTGAGTGGCCATGTGATGGTTTGACATCCTATGGGATCCAGTCAGTAAAGGCTCTAGTCAGCGATTTGATCTCCAAGTATCAGTACATGTCAGCCCATGATTTTCGATGCCTTAGCAAACAAGACAGTGGCCCTGATTCCGCAATTGTAGATGGAGGTCGGAACTCGTTTCTTCTCTCACTTCAGTGAGTCACGATATTCAAACTTAGCTCTTTTGAATTCTCTCTTGGAGACACAGCCAGTGCTACCATCCTGCTTTATGAGGGCCCAGGTCTCTGAGGCGTATGTTAATGCAGAGAATGGTAGAGTCGAAGAGATGTGCCCCAAGCAAGAAGGTCTTTGTCCTTTTAACTATTTCTTCAGGGCTTTTTAAGAGAAGCATTCCATGCCGCTCTCTTCCCTCCTGTGCAGCTCAGATTTTAGGTAGTTCATCATGTTGACTTCTCGACCTAGAGTACACATAACTGCTACATTCAGAGATGTTTGTTCCATTGAGTAGTGAATGGAGCCTCTGGAACTAGTTCATTTTCTTAAACATAGTTTTGTTGAGTTTCAGCTGTAGACCTATCTTTCCCCATTTCGGTCAATGTAGCCCGCATTTGTGCTGCTTAGCTAATGTTTGGTGTTATTAGAATGATGTCATCAGCGAAGTGAAATGATGTAGTTACCAACCATCTATCTTCACTCCCATTCCTTCCCCCATTCTAATGGTAGCATGGTGTTCTCCCGAGGGTGGCGCTCAAGGAGTTTCGGTGAAATGGATATCACCCTGTCGAACCCCTCTTTTGGCATCAATGATCCTTCTTGGCTAGAATAGTTGGGATCCTGGTGGGTGAATTCGTAATACAGCTCACAGAAGGATCTTGATGTATTGAGTTTGAACACTCTGTTTGGCTAGGGCTTGTGACTGCTTCAGTCTCCACAGAATCAAAGACTTTCCTTAAATCAATGAATGTGAGATAGAGTAACATCTTGAACTCCCTACTAACCTCAATGAGCATTACTGTGTGGATATGGTCAATTGTGCTGAATCACTTTCAAACCAGCTTGCTGGCATGGTTGTCCTTCATCTAATGTTCTGCCAATCCTGTTCAGGATGACTTGAGTGAACAGCTTGTAGATGACGGACAACATGTAGATCAGAGATAGTTACCATTGTCATGGATGTCTCCCTTCTTGAACAGTAGAACTGTCCTGCTGGTTTTCCATTGGGAGGGAACCTTGCATCCAGACATGTATTGTGTGAAGCTGAGCCAGTGTGTTGATGAAATTACCCGACGGCAGATTCTTCAGGTGCTCGGGCCTTGACTTTGTCTGAGCTGGGTGCTGTTCTGCTCTTCTTTTCAATGAAATGGCATGTTGGATTTCAGAAGGAGAACGTTGGGAACATATCCATCATGAGAGATTTGTTATGTGGGCAGGTAGATGTGGTTATGAAAGAGATCTGAGTAGAGGTCATGGATAATCTTCTCCATTGCCTTTCTGGAAGATGTGATAATCCATCCAGGATGTCAGAGGACAATCATCTTGATCTTATAGTTGGCGAGAAGAACAGGCAGGCATTGTAGATTCTTTTACCAGCTTCTGCTGCATTGGCAGTGTTCTTTCTTTTCTCTCTTTGAGCTCTCCTTGTGCTTGTCTGCACTGTTTTGTGAGCTTGGATGTTGGCATATGGTTGCCTGCCACGTTGGCGAATGAGCTCGAGAGTTTTGAAGACAGGCATCCTTTTAATCTTTCTCTCTCTTGGCATTCTTCGCACACAATCATGGAGGTGCTGAACCAGTCGGTTGTATTCTTCATCGATGTTGTCAATGATTACATCTTCCATGTTGCATTCTATTGTGCTCTTTTTAAACTTTGCAGCCTTTTCTCTCCCTGTTCTGTGAAGTAGAATTTTGCATAGAGAAGGAGGCGATGGGTCTGATCCTGTTTTGAATTTTGGGACAACAGCGACATTGAGTCAGGCAAAACCGTCGATTAGATACATGTATAGTCAATTTTGTGTGGGAACTGTCCGCCAGGAGATTTCCATGTCCAAAGTTTATATTCAGTCTTCTGGAACTGTAAGTTCCCATGAATGGTCTTGGTGGACATGATGAATTCAGTTAGTGTCTCTCACCTGTGTGTTCCATTCTATGCCATGGGTTTCAGATGTGGAGTTCTTCAGCCGATCTTCTTGGTCCTATCTTGGCATTGATCTCAACTATTATCTTGTAGCAGGTGGGATCTTCTTTACAGAACTCCTCCAGTTCCATTAGAGATTTCTCAATTTCTTCTTCCATGTTTGTGGATGTTGGTGTGTAGACAATGAAGATGAAACTGCTGCAGTGAGCCACATCTCTCAAGTGTAATAGTCAATATGGTTTGTTAGGCACTCAAGGAGAATAAAGCTCATGGCCAGGTTTGTGTTGACAAGGACACTGAGATCTAATGCCTCTTTTGTATCTGAAGGGCAGTTCTTCTCCCATGTCAAAAAATGCCATGATGCGATTGGCCTTATACGTCTCCATCAGACCAATGATGTCTGCACCATCAGGTCCTTGATATATGCTTCTGATGCCAGTGTATGTGCTTTTATTCAGTGTACATGCATTGAAAATACAATCATTTAGTCCTTATTTTGGCAGCCTAGATTGGCCCTGAGATTTTATCAGCCTCTCCTTGCTCATCCTTCTTAGTACTGCCATATTTAGGGCTCTTTCAGGAGTCAGGGAATGAACATTGTTTTTACTGGTATTGGTATATCAAATATGCATGTCGGACAGCTTGCCCAGGCTCTGCCTTGCAGGCAATAACACTCTCAGTAGCTTTCCCGGCCATCTGAGAGAGTTGGGTAATTTACAGATGGTGCAATGGGGAGTTGGTAGCAGCTCTGCCTGGTGTATCTGCGTCTGTGGTTAAAGCATACCTGAAGCAAGAAATACTTTTCTCCATGGGGTGGGTCTCTCTGACCCAGGCTTGAGATTGGCTACTCTCTTGGGTGGAGCTCTAAAGAGCTGTGGAGCCTGGATGATGAAAAATGCTGCCAGCAAAGTGTGAGGTTCCTCTGTAGTTTCTTCTTAGGATCTATTGGGATGTTGGGCTTGGACCAGAAATTCGCTCTCTGTCCCTGACCTCGTGGTCAGTGAGGTACAGGAAGTGCAGTAAAGAGCTGGTAGTAACTCTGCCTTGTATCTGGCCGTATCAAATGCTACTGTATAATTGATGTGATTGCGCTAT